>BMAW01086105.1:320025-371700 GCA_019974015.1 Nephila pilipes
TATGAGAATTACTAACCTCATCGTTGGATGCAGATTATGACAGCATGAGTATAACAGCAGAGAGAGAGCTAAAAAGCACCTTTTCCATATGTTTTCAATTTTATAGAAAGAAATTCTTTAAACTGTCACAGTTCACGTGGTATGGATGAGGGATTTCGAGGGAATCTAAGTGCAGACCAAAAGTCTATAGGGATCATCCCTACAAGTCGTACAGTGGAAAATGCTGATTTTGCAGACTTTAAGAGCGCGTGATTGCATAAATTAAAGAAAAGCAGTCATCAGAAATAAGAATGAACACTATTTAATGAGAGAATGGGAAAAATTTAAGAAATAAATTATTATGATAAGAAATTAATAAGAAATAAGTTAAATTATGATATATATATATATATATATATAGTATATATATATATATATACATTTTTATTTCAATTCGCTTCTGATTTGTAGAATCACTTTACTTTTCGAAAAAAATTTATTACAACACTTCTGATTGTTATTTAATTTTTTAACTTAGCTTATGCACATTTAACTTTATCTTTCAACTTCAGACAAGAATAACTGGCCCACAATGTCTTAGCTAGTAACACAAATTCTTCTTATTCTTTCAAATGTTTTTCACGTTATCTCGATAATCTGTGCAGTTTACTTTTATTGTATCAAATCACCCGATACCTATCTCGAGTGTCATATATATATATATATATATGAATTGGATTTATTAGTACTTCTTTAACTAATGAACTTTAAACATGTTTTAATGCAGTCATGCTACAGTGGAAACTTAAATTATTGAATTATAAATTATTTATCATGTTCGAGAGGAGAGATACATTGGAACACGACGGTCACACGTCCACTGTCAAGCACGTTGATAAGGATTATTCAAATCACAAGGTATTAGATGAAGGAACTTTAGGTATTTTATATGGAGTATAAAGAGTCTATTGAGAAATATCCTTGTTATTTCAAGCTTGGGAAGTACCGATCTAAGCTTTTGAAATCCTGTGATCGCACATAAAAGATAAACAAAAATGGGATCGAAATAACGACGATTGCATTATGGCATAAAATGTAAGATAATAAGAAATAATTGAGTTGAAAATCTTTCATGTGCAGATACACAATATATATATATATATGGCGAAATGGTCGTGATTTTTAATTTTCGTGATTTTTAACCATTTTTTTCAGTATTGTTTTAGGATTGTCTTTCTTCTTTTCAGTTGCTAAAAAGTTAATAAACCCTATAATTAATTTATAATCTATCATATTTTTCAATGCACATAAGCAAAACAAAATCGATGATTGTGAACATATTTTATAAATTCTTTTACTATATATTGTTTTCGTTAGTGTTTTCCTCATAACCTGTTAACAATTTAACAGCAATACGTAACTCTGAAATACTGTGGAAATGGTCTCTCTTTCCGCTAAAATAAAATAGTTCTATGAAACTGAAATTGGCTTCGACTGTTGAATTATAAAAGTTAATGTAATAGTTGAAAGTAAATTATTTCACACACACACACACACACACACAGGATTTGTTTTTTTCTGAGATACATCCAAACATGTTTAAATTATTTAGAAGTCATCGCAAACACAACTGGCATATTAAAACTCAAACTTATTCTTTATTGATAATACGATGCATTGAATAACAGGGAGAAGAATCGAGATGCAGGTTGCTGGAATCAACACATATCTGAGAATATGCGCCTCTGGAAACATCTATATGGCAAGAACACAAGGACATGTTTGAATACAGTGCTATTTTTTACATTGCAGAAGCCAAGCGGACTAACTTTTGGATCGTAAACTTATAAACATACACACACACACAGAGAGAGAGAGAGAGATGACTTACGTTCTCTGGTTTGATCGAGCTCAAATCTTAGTTTCTCCACTTCCAGATTGTCATCATTTAGTCCTTCTGCCAGAGTCTCCTCGTCCAGTTCTTCGTTCTGTAACACAGAATAAAACATAAAACTAATCCCGTCTTGCAGTTCTGAGTGTTTTGCAGTTGAAAGAATAAAACTCACAATGTTTCTTTGATTTCATAGTAATCTAAAGCAAGGCGTACCTTCTTTCTACAGAAATTTTGATGCATGATTTTTTTGATGCAAACAGTTGATTTCTGTATGCTTTTAAAGGAGTACAGAAATCAACCGTTTCTCTGCAATTTTTCGTATTTTGTTGTATCAAACAGAGAATGAATTTTTAAGGAAGAAATGTCATTGAATTGAATAAAAAATATTCAAAAGTTGTTGTTGTATCAGTTACAATATTTTGTTGGAAATAATACGTTCGCAAAATGATTTCTATCATTCTTAGAAGGACTATAATTTTAATCCTGGTTTGAAAATCTTAATGTACCGTGCTGCCATCTCTTGAGCTACAACGGAATGTGGAACTAATAATCATTACCTAAAACTAAGCATAATATAAAAATTAGTATTTCGAATTTTTCTTAGAAAAATATTTAAAAGATAAAAAGAAATGGAATGAAGACTTATATCATTCATCAAATAAATTTCATTATCGGGAACAAATTTTTTATTCAGTTTTAATACCTGCTTTTTTCATTCGCTTACAATTTGAATATATATTATTTTGATGTGTTTTATTTATTATTTTGTGCAATACATATTAATAATCAAAATTTTACTATCGTAATTTCATATTCTTTATCGCTTTAGTTTTCTCTGAAATTTAAATAGAATAAATAAACTGCATTATTTTCTGCATTCGTCAGTCCCTTTAACATGAACAGAAAATGATTTTATGCATAATTGAAAGAATGTAGTTAATGCTAAAATAAAAAAATTAAATAAAATACCTTTTGAAAGCATTAATACTTTGACGTGAATATATAATAATTATTATTAAGGTTACTGTTATAATAAACATTTTACAGATTTTAAGCATTTTTTCAAAAAAAAAAAAAAAGGGTGTAAATCATTATGTCGATTCAATAGCGTAACCATCCGAAAAAAAATTTAAGAGAATGATTATATTTATTTTCATAATTTAACAAATCATGGTTTTTTAATGAATTTTTAACATTATTACGAAACAAGAAGGAAACCAAGGTATTAAAGCGAAACCCAAAAGAATATAGTTGAAAAATAAAAATAATTTTATTTTCATTTGTCTAGAGAATAAACAGAAAATTTAATGTAAATGGGATACTCGACCCGATACAGCAAGAATCATTAACTTTCTTTTAAGGGTAATGATAATCACATTTCAATGTACGCTTATTTCGAACACATACGATTAAACAAAATGTTTTCGTACGATATCATAACTTATTTCGTGTATAATATTTGTTCGAGGTATTCTCTGTGAGATATACAACAAGCGCCTAAAAGGAGTTACTCGTATGGAGAAAAAATAAAAATAGATGTGATGTGTATATATGGAAAGAAATACAATAAGATTTAATTTTGTAAATACATTCTTATATTATAATTGTACAAAAGATGTTCTCTATACTCTCCAAATGTTATTTTATTTGTTTATTTATTTAATATACTCTTATACTTTTCTCAAATCCATTCAACCCTTAAAATAAATTGTAGTAGTGTTTTACACCATCAGAGGGCAGCACTGCTTTTCCATAGTTAATTACCGGATGCGTCATTCTTTCCCTTATCAAGAATATATAAACTTAACTATCTAATTGTTATCTTTTTGCGTTGGCTTTTCGTAAGTGGAATAAATTACTAATCGTAGTAAACAAAATTATCTAAGCACACATTTTAATAAAACCATAAGAAGAGAGGAAAACTGATCAGCTAATTTTTAATAGTTTATTTAATAGTTTAATAATTTTTTATCGGTTTGAATTATTCTTATACGCAAATATAATTTTTAGCCTAAGTTTACATTGTGCAGGTTTACTTCGGAGACTATAGACCGCCCCCCCCCCCTTAAAAACGTGATCCTGATCACAAATCATTTGCCGATCATTTTCTTTTTCTTTATCAAACACATCAGCAAACTGTAGTAACTCACACTAAAAAATAAAATTTTCTAACAGAAAGTTTAACCACGATATATCACCCACCCTAAAGAAAGTTTCCACTAAATGTAATTCACGTAAATTAAACATTTTTTTTAAAATAAACACTGTAGCTGAATATTGTTTAAATACGTACTTAAATTATGATAGGGTAATAATTTACATTGCATTTATATCATTATCAGAACATAATGGTTTATGTATTATTACGAACTCAGTGTCACAATACTATAAAAACCATACTATCATTACATTAATATGAATGAATTGAAAAATATGCATTTCCTCAATATTAATCGACATTCTGTACTTTTTTTTTATCCTAAAACTTTAATTTTACTAATTTAAGTTGATAATTTTCGTGCATGTTATAGTTCTGCATTAATAAATAACATTTCCATTTTCCGTTTATCTACAAAATACATCACAAGCATTCCACCCCAATTACTTACAAGGGAAGATCATTAAGTTTTAATTATATTATAGTACGAAACAACCGAGATGCGGGGAAAAATTTATTCAGCATATTACTTATATACATGATGTTGAAAATCACAGCTATTAATGTTGATTTATTTCGTTTCAGGAGGTCGTAGATTAAAGTCACATGCCGTATGGAGAAGGTAAGCTTAATATGCTAAGCTCTGCAATGACACCGGTAACCTAGTGGTCATGGTTTCGGATTCGTGACCTGCGGTTTTCGTTCAATCGTGGGTTTGATCCTTGGATACCAAAGACACGCCGTGTAGCCGGGGCTGATGCACGTTAAATCTGTCGGGGCCGAAGTCCTCCCGATGGCGTATTGTGGAAGTTAGGAAAGGGGTGTGCCAGCTCAGGTGTCGTCCTCGTCACTCGACCGAGTTTCAAAATTACGAGGTCCGTCGCCAATTGCCCTCCTGTTGCTTCTAATGCGACGTTAATAAAAACCAAACAAAAAAATTACTATGACACCCTTCGAAAGGTCAAGAAACACAGGGAGAAATATATAACTCTGGATGGTGACTAAGTAGGAAAAATTTAAAAACAACAAATAACATTTTTCTCTTTCTATTTTTTTAGCAATACTTTAAACTCTACGATACATCGGGATACTAATTAAAATTTTACGATAACCCGAGACAATATTTTAAACTTAAAGATATTGAAAGTTACATCAGTTTACGACACCAAAAGAATCAATATTAATTCCTATAATTTACAACATTACGAACATAAGGATCAATTAACTCGCGGAATAAATCTTATTTGACTATCTCGGTTATTTCTAAGTAATAATTAAGACCTTACGATACTCATCGTATAATTATTGGATTATTTATAAATTGTTGCAAAGGAAAGAGGAATGGGACGATACCTACATTAGGCCACTTTCCATGCAGAGGGATTGTGGATTTTCTCGCTCATTGTTAAATAATATGATTCCATTGCGGAACACTTTTCCAAATAACAAAATGCTCCCATATTACCATTATATTCTGAGTCAGTATTAAATATATGAATGAAGGTAGCTCAAAAAAATACCTGTGTTTGGTAACAGATGATCTTACTAAGGTAAGTAGGTGCAGAAACACCTTTGATATAATTTCATAGATTATGTTAGATTTAACAGCCATTTGCTGTCAACATTTGATTGGTGTCGCGTCGAGTCACCATCGATGAAAGCTGGATTCATAATTATACGCCAGAAATCATGCAACATTCAAAACAAAGAGTTGCTTCCGATGAATCTGCTTACGATTTTACAAAAAAAAAAAAAAAAAAAAAAAAAAAAAAACTTGCTTTAAAAAATATAACTGCATAAAAATATAAAAAAAGAGAAGAGAAGATAAGTAGTTTTTATAGCATTATTTTCGAGTGTTTCCATTTTTCGGATGAGTCCCCAGATGAGTATGAACTAATTTCTACTTTCAAAATGACTGGGAAATTGTCATTTAGGACTATTTCCAATTTTTTCTTCTCTAACCTCGGTAATTTTGATTATTATTTGATTTAATCTAATTCAAGTAAATTTAATTGCATAGAATAACAACTTCTTGTCAAACAAATGAAACATGATTAGGTAAATTAGATGATGATAATAAATGCAGTGAACTGAATTAGAGATAGTTATATTTTGAATTAAAGCGAAATAGAATTGAAGGAAAGGAGAAGAGGGATAGAGGATAGCGACAAGCTGAAAGATGTTTGTGGATTGGAGTGAATCATCGTAATTAATTCTAAAATAATTCTAACTACTATCAACAGGACAGCAGTTGGTATAGACACTTGACAGAAATAATAAGGGTCGATTTTGTTATAATCGAGAAGTATTCGACTAAATTCGAAGTATTTAGACTAAACTTGTAATCGACATTATGACATTGAGATTTTTACTACTCTCCACGAATGAATTATGAGGGGGGGAAAATTGAATTGAGGAGAAAAAAAGATCGCGAATTCTTCATCAGGACAATTGCACATGCTCATTCTACATTGTCTCTTCGAGACGTTTCTAGACATCCCAGTGTTGGACCATCCACCTTATTCACCTGATCTGTTACCACGTGACTTTTTCCCTCTCTCCAAGGTGAACTCTACACTAAAGGAACCAGATTTTAGATCGATGTAGCTGTGAAAGAAAAGTTTCACAAGGATTTTCAAAAGAAGACTTGCAACACCATTTTCAGCAATGGAAAGTTCACCTGGAGAGATGTATAAATTGAAGAGGGTTGCATATTGTAGGCAATAATGATTTAATATGTGAAGCTTAAAAATAAACAATTTTTTTATTCCTCTCATAAGATTATTTTACAGTCGTACTTTTTATCCAAAATGATTCGTTGTTAAAGTCGCACGAATATAGTTTTTTAATAATATTTTGATGACTTACTTGTTCAAACTTAAGACGTTTTCTTAAGAGTCTGCAGGTTTTTCTTAAGGAAGACTCATTCGATAAAAGATGCACAAATCGGTGAATTACACTAAATGAAGGAATAAGTAAAAATCAAAATGCGAAAATACTTTTAAGAAAAAATCAAAAATTTTGTCAATGACTTTTCAATTTTTTTTAAAATTAAAAATGATATGTTTTCTTTTAAATATTTTATTAAAACAATATTAGATTTCAAACTAGAATAAATTCTTAAAATGATGAATTTTTCTCTCATTCATATATTCTAAATTATAAATCCGAAGAGAGAATTGCTTAATAATATAAAAATTCCTTCTTTTTAAATTATAGTCAAGTAAATTTTACAGATATGGCTGTAGCTGTTTGTTACAAATTTGGGCTCTTTTCTCAATCTTCAAATTGAAATCAATTAATGTGAAGATGGAAAATAAATAACATTTTAAATTCATGTTTGCTGGTTAACATTGTAAATATATTTACGCTTAAAATATAAAAGAAAATAATAATTATTACCGTTGTAAGTTAAAGTAATAGGGAAATATTTCTTGGAAATTTTCATCAATTAACTACGATGTGAATCTTTTCTTTCATCAATTAACTACGAATTTTCATTACTACGCTTTATTTACTACATGCTTTACACCAGTTTCAATATTTCTTCCCGAAAAGCGATACTTAAACATATATTAATTTAGAGTTTGATCACATAAGTCGCATTTTAATATAAAACAATTGCAAATTTTGTTTTTTCTCCAAATTAATTCTTGATCAACAGAATTATTAAAATTATTTCTATTCGTAAATTTACTCAAATAAAAATAATTATTTATGAAAGAGAAAATGATAATATTGCATCACATATTAAAAAAATTGAAGGAATACATCAAACGTACTTGTAAAATAATATTTTTTTTTATATAAAAAGGCTACTTTTATGTTGAAGTATTTTTAAAAACGGGGTTAAGTGTGTATATCATATTGATGGATATCATGAAACTTTAATCTCTTTCCTATTCACATAAAATGACTTTTATTCTACTCACACAAAAAGTTTGATAGATGTGAATGTGCTACTCCGGAATTCATCAAAATTGGACTTCAGACTTTCATTCACTTGGATATAATGTAGTTCCAAACCTGCAAAGAAGCCCAGAAAAATAGGCAATGAAGATAAATGTTTGATATTAATATTTTATCACTGAAATTATTTTTATTTTTGGGCCACCCAAGGGGCTATCGTTTTAGACAGATCATGTTTGGCGTAACAGATCATTTTTCAATTTTTTACCTTTTGCTTCAATTTTAATTACATTTAGCTTATATGTATTCAATTTAATATTTTATCGTTTGCTTTCATTTTAATTACATGTAGCTGATATAATATTCAAGTTAATAAAGTATCGTTTGCTTTAATTTTTATTACATTTAACTTAAATATACTCAATTTCATGATTTAACGTTTCCTTTAATTTTAATATCGTAAAAGTTTAATATTGTCCATTTCTCGATATTTCTTCGCTTATTTTAATTCTTATATTTAATTGATTAAGTTAATAATAATTATAAAAAAAAGCACCTTGGGTAGCTAAATCTGTTCTTTGAGAAACTTTGCATAGAACGTTTCCTTTTTATTATTTTTTATTAACATTTAAGAAGCAACGCAACTATTTTTGATAAATATTCTCCAATTATTTTCTTTATTACGCAACTCATTTTTAATACCTAACAATACAAGGCTTGATTGAAAACTACAGCCTCCCAGTCTTTCATTCTTATCTGTTGCTTGCTCTTTACAACTATTGTAGTTCCTGAAAGGTATTCGCATCTTCTTTGTCATGTACAAGTTTTCTTTTTTTTTTTCCAGAGGTCATTGGTTTGCTGACAACTGGAGAAGATACCAACCCATATGGAGATGCATTTGAAGTAGTAAAGCGTCATTTCTACCGACCTTGAACCTTTCGATTTTTGAATTCTTCAAAAAAAAAAAATCCCTTAAGAATCATCACTTTCGTTTCGACGACAGGAGAAATCTTCTATTACATCCTGGTGTCACCACCAACACCAGAATTTTTCTCCTTTTCCGATTCGTCCGACAAGTCACGCATTGGCGCAAGTGCTTGGGAAGGGATAAGGGCAAAAACGTGAATAATGTATTACATAGAGAGTACATGTATCTTTCCAACAAGAATTGTGAAAATAGGGGGATTAACATAAGAGTTATGGTTATGAAGATATTAAATTTCGAGCAATTATTGTGTATTAAATGCATGTTGTGCATAAGCTCTGCAAAGGAATTTTGCCACCATACATTTCATTCTTCAAATATTTTCTCTTCTGTGAGTTAAATTTTACTATTTTCTATCAATAACTAGAAACAATCAAATAGATTCTGATGTTGTAACTATCATAATAACCAAACATTCTAATTTTTTCAAAGCAACAAAAAGAGAGTGAGATTTATAATAAAATAAAATACTTACAAATTTAAAAAAATAAATCAGAAATCTATAATTTTTCAAAAATTAAATAAATTTTATTGTGTGCTATATTTGTACACCTGAACTGTCAGCTAACAAGACTGATACTGGACACTCATTTTAATCTTTACCACATAAAGATTTTCAAATTTTTTTACCTTTCATCAGTTCTGATGATTCTGAAAATTGAAGAAAATTTTTCCAACAAAAATAAATTTGAAAATCGAATTTCTGATATTCCCAGGTGTCCCGTTCAAAAGTACATTGTTTAGTGTGTCAGTGAACGAAATTATGTGCGCGTAAATATTAAAAATAATAAATGGGAAAGAGTAACCCACCCAATTAAATTTTAAAAAAATAAATACCTTTCCCTCATAATTCTTTGATGCCGCAGAGAATGTCCTAGTGATAATCAGTTTCTAGTCAAACGTTATGCAGGAGTGAAGGGGATATTGTTGAAACTTCTGTTGTAATTCTAGAATTAAATTCATTTACAAAATTAACATTTGTGGCAAAAACTCCCTCTTTGACATATCCACAAATAAATAAATAAACAAAATGAGTAGTTTTTGATGAATGAGGGGCCCTCATATCCAATCCATTTGTTTGGGAAGTCATATTAAATGCCTCCCTAGCGGGTAAACTTCGGTGAGATGGAGACTTATCGTGTTAAAAAATATTCGATGAAAGCAAGTGATGAAGTTTGGAAAGCCAAATTGTTCCAGCATATCAAAATGAGCTATTCCTTTTCCTGTCTTTTCAACAATAAAAAAGCCCTAATCATCTGGTCGAGTAACCAGCCGCATCAAATATTCCCTATTGAGATGTCACGAACAAATTCCATCATATGATAGGATTTTCCGAGCCCCAGATCAATACATTATGCCTATTAACTCTTCCAAAAATATAGAATATAATTTCATCAGAGAAGAGAAGACGATTTAAAAATTGTTAATCGTTCTCAATGCGTTAGAATATGTGCATAGCAAATTCCAACTTCTTTGTAATGTCACTCGATTGTAAGTGTTGCACAGTTTAAGCTTTGTACGTATGCAAGTTAAGTTTCCTGTGCAAAATACGATGCGCCGTAGATTTAGAAATTCTCATTTTTACTGATGCTCCTCGTATGATCTATTTTGAAGGACTGTCAGTAAACACTGTGCTCATTGTTGCTACTTGTTTAGAAACACTTTTAAGAGAGCGATCGGAGTATTTTAGTACACTTCCTGTTGCCAGAATTTTAGCACGCCGTGCTTTTAACATTTTACCCGATAGTGGAGCCTGATGAAACTTCCTTATGAACATCTGTTGTGTTACAATAACATAGCGAACAACAACTTCCCCTTTTCTTGAGGAAATGTAATTTGTTTCTTCATTTTGTCCGAAATAATGATGCCCGAAATCACTGCCTCGTGCTTCAACGTAAAATATCGTCATGAGGTCATCGTTTTATAAAACTGAAATAATCGCAGCGTTAATTATCGGATTTTGACCAGTTTTTGTTAACGTATCTTTTTGAACGAGTTATCCTGTATTCCGTTAAGGTTTTAAGCAAGGTATTGTAAAACACTTTATTGTGTATGAAATCATAAACTTACTGATGATATTTAGAGTGACGTAGACAACAACAAAGAATATGTACAAAGAAATTGGCAGCTTTACTGGTAATCCCCATTTCCTAAGGTAACAAATTATATCTCCGATCCTGCAAAGAAATAAAACGTTATTTATGTGTTATAGACAGTAAAGTTCACCTAAGTACAGATTATTTCAAAACCAGACAATTGTAAAATGAAAAACGTAAGCAGAGATACTTAAGAGTTTATTGAGACGTTTTAATCCTAGTATATTCAAATGAAATACATCTCTGCGGAAACAAAATCATAAAAATGCAATGTTTTCTGTGGACTCTATCGCGTTTGTTTTGCCTTCAAATAGCACTCGTGGGACTTAAGTGATGTTGTTTGAATTGAAAATCTCTCCCAAAAATGAAACTTGACCTATGTAAATTAGAATTACTGCAGTATAGTGAATAGGTTTGAAGTATTACTTTTAAAAGGAGCAAAAAATTTAGTATTGAAATTGGTTGATGGTAGAGATAATAAACTGAAATTACCAGTGTGAGACATCTGCAGGATACCTTCGTTGAGTAAAGTCCTTAGATGTGTGAAGATAGAAAAGATCTACAAAGGGTCAGGGAATCAGACCCTCATCGCTAAATCTACTAATACATCAAACCCGATTGGCTCGGCAAGATAAGTAATTGGTTATTATTTTAAATATTAGATTCTGAAACGTATCCACAGATATTGTAGGTTAGGAATTGATGTTGGTTTTCTATCATCCCTTAGATTTTTATCCATCAGTTTCAAAACGCCCAGTAGACATGATAAAAATAGCTTTGTTATCATCACTGTATGATTTCTGTTCATTGGACTATTGATTATAGTCTTTACTTTCGAATATGCGCGTCAAAGTCACTCATTTTTGTTTCTTCTCCATCGGTTACCACAGTAGCGACTAATGTACTCTAGCCGCTGCATTTATTTTCAACACTTCAGTTGAGGTCTGAATTCCTTTCCGTTTGGACGTGTCTTATGTTAAATGTAAAGTCTGTTTTAAATATCTATAAATAACGTGTTTCTTTCTCTTAAAATGATACTTTTTTTTATAAATTATTAAAACAGATCCTTATAAAATAATAATATAATATTTATGCGTATACAAATTTGTTTAATTTAAAAAGTCCCAATGAGTTGTTTAGTTCCATTATATAAAGGAGTAAGAAATTTAAATGTTTTTAGTGACACGTTAACAATATTTATAAAATGTTATTCAGAATTTAAACGAATATTTTAATGATGCAGATAAAAAAAAAAAAAAAAAAAAAAATGATGATCGTGAAACTCAAAATTTCGTTTCATAAGAAATCTGTTTAAGAAAATAAAACGAAGTGTAGAAAAAAAATAAAGTCCGTTCCAAATTGTTATTGCTATAGTCACAGACGGCAGTGAGGAGAAATCTGTGACCTTGAAGCGCCTATTGTAAAGTTACAGACTACAGTGATTTTAAATAATTAATAATGACAGCAAAAATAAGCAATAATGAGGCCTAACAAAGTAATCTGTAGATCTTTTTTGAAGTTGTGATTTTATAATACTATTTTATTGTCTAAATAGTATAAAATTTCAAACAGCTTTGGATCAATCCAAATTCAATCCAAAAAATTTTCTATCTCAAAAACGATATTTTTCCCGCATTCATCTAAAAATCTACATTTTCAATAGCAATGAATAGCACGTATAACTGGGACTGTAATTTATGAATTCACAGGCATATTTCCGCAGAGATGAACAAGATTTAGAGATCTAAATTTGTAGTTTGGAAATAAAATAGCCTAGAATTGAAATTTCCGAATCATGTGAAATAAAAAAAAGAAGGTGCACATCTACACATTACTCGCTTTAATTTAAGATGAATCAGTTTTAAAATACTTGTTTTGATACATTTACCGTTAAATTGGCACAATTGGTTGCACGCTGAAGAGGATACTGAAACGTAGGCTTTCAAATCATTTTTAGTGAGCAATTTTAAGCATTTTAGTTCTTACAACAGGTTATCAACATTGATGAGAGCCCTTGGAGACAAATTTGTACTTAACAGTTATTTTGTATTTAAGGTGGGATAATCATGTTTCTAAGAATCTTTGATGCTGGAATGATAGGTGGGGGGGACGAAGGAGTGACCACCACATTCTACACACTAAGAAGTTTAGAGCCTAATAGCGTTGGACATGTGGACAGCGAGATTTCTCTAACACAGAATACGAGAGTCGTTCAATAATTCCTTAGAAAATATTAAAGATGGCGCTCGTAGCATGGAAAATAAATTTTTCAGTAGCCATCATAACTCACTAGATAGCTGTCTAAGTCTCAGTGACATGGACGCAAGAATAAACTTCTCCTTTACTTTCATATGAATCGGATGCTGTTTTCTATCACGTGCAAATGAACTTTCATACATTATGTAAAACGGTTTTCTTGATGATTGACTATAAATAATAACTCATTTTTCCATTGTTCAATAAATTCACTATTTGAGCGTCTTTTTGACATTTTATTTTACATTGTGATGGGTAAAAGGAATTGGAAAAACATGGGAATGTAAAAAACTCCAAAAATGTTGAAAAAGAACAAATATATCGCAGTTGCGTACATTGCATCACAAAAAATTAAAAATAAATAAATAACACAAAGCTCTGTCGCAAATATCTCTGCTTCAAAACTCGACACCACGACAGCTCACTCAGAACTAAATGAAGCTCCTCATGTAATCGGCCCATACTCCACGGTTTGGCCACCTGTAGACTAGAACTTTGCTTCCGAGGTCATTCTGTTACCTTTCCTAGAGTGTGATTAGCACCTAAAAATATCCGAATTTCATAGCAGACGTAAATGCAACAAACACTTTATCTAATTGTAAATATTAACTATATTTTAGATTAATAACAATAAATTAATATAAATAGTACTTTATAGGAACCTGTCATTTAATGCAACCTATACCAACCAGCAGCCGAACCATCAAAAAGTCATATGTTGTTATTGAAATCATTTATTTATTTATGCTGTTAAAAGATATGTTTTCTATTAGTTCATTGTCCCTCAACACGCTTACTTACAAGTTTTAAGAAAGTATTATATATCGAGTACATCCCGATACTCGAGTAATAGCAGATGACTATGTTGTTATGGAAGCTTTAGCTTTAGCTTCCACAATGGAATTGGAGCTTTGTTCCAGCGATATCAAATTAGATTCACACACACAATTACATTCCACGCGTTACTCAATTCCTTTTCACTCCTGTTTTTTTCTACTAATTTCCTTATACATTATATATCCATTTTAACCAGTGGCGTACTCGGGGGAGGGGGATTTAAAGGGAAATATGTAACCCCCACCAAGATTTTTTCCGGAAATTAAAATATTTCTGGATAATTCTTTTTACTATTTTAGATGTTCTAAATTTCAAACATAATTTTTTTTCTCCTCATGTTTAAATTTTTTTTCATCACGGAGAGAAAAAAAAGGGATGTCAACAAAGTCAATTTTTGAGAAAAGAAAAGAAAAGAGTAAATATGAAAGAGTACCTCAAGGTCATTGTTTGTGGATGAAGAGAGTGGAAGGTGCATCTCCGTAGAAAATGCAACCTTCAAAAAAAAAAAATTTCAAATTTTTGTTTTCATGTTTCATAATTCATTGCAGGTTTCATCAGCAGGTTTGTTTCCAAATTCATTTTAATTATTTTTCTTAAATTATCTTCATTTTTGTAACTTTTAAAACTTGTAAAAGTTATACCAAAATTTAAACAGTTTTAAATAAAAGAAATAAAACTAATAGCGTATTTTTTACTTTTAACCAAGTAGGTAATATAAACTACTAAATTGATTCTTTCAGGTAGTGACAGCAGGTACCCTCCCCTTCAAATTAATTCTGGATACAATCCTGGTTTTTACTATCCCTTTATTACACTTCTTTAGCCCACTTAATTTGTCTTGGTCGCTTTTCATTTCAATGGATCCAGATTCTTACCTTTCGTAATTTGAATTATGTCTCCTAGTTTATTAATATAAGAACGACGATACCCACAATCCTACACACATTACTAATTACTTTATACTCTATGTGTTGAATTCCATACATTAAAAGATGACTGAGACGATTATTTCAAAGGGGTAATAGTCATTGAATTACAGTTGTGATCAAAAGATTTCTAATATCTGTAAAAACATAAAATATTTCTGGATATTCATTTAGTTGAACAAAAGAGAATTTTCACCATTTAATCTGTAATTGCTAACAATTAATCGTATTAGCATTAATAGATTTCTTCTTAACATTTCCATTTAGAAATTCAATACGAAAACAAATTTCATAAAGTTTTTATTACAAACACCTGTAAGATAATATAAACATTTATAACATTATTTCGATTTTTATCTGCTTTCATTAAAGTATATAATCAAAAGGAAGATGTTATTTACTGTCTTTGTAAAGATACCATGATAAACTACTATAGGTTAAGGATAAAAATTAACCCTTTCGGGTAAAACGACGAGTCCAGTTCGTCATTGGTTTTTCATGCCATACCGCGCAGTGACGAGTTACACTCATCATGCGACTAAACTACTGTTGAATATGATAATTAATTTAGTTTAAAAATTTTAGTGTACTGAATATGGCAACACTTTTGTTACTTGTGGAAATATTTTAGATCACTATCACACATTGTTTACCTTTAGAATTTCTTAGTAAAAGTCACGGCCAAATTGTTGTTAATATGTAAGATTTCATTCTTGTAAACATTTAGTGTGAACATCGGCCAATATATATTTTTGCTAAAGAAAAAACGTGTTGTTTTCAGTACCATAATAGTTGTCCATACAGTGACACCCCGGCTAGGTTTCAGGCTAAAATATGGGGACAGTTTCCAGAAAACATTCCTTCAACTCAGAATAAGAGAAAACCTACTAAGAGGTGCCGTGTGTGTTAAAAGAATTAAATTAGAAGTGAGGCTCCGTGGCAGTGTAAACAATGCAGGATTCCTTTGCACTTGCCAGAGTGTTTTGAAAAGTACCACACGCGTGAAGAATATTAACTATATACCTTATTAAGCTTTTACTTTCATTTTTTTTAATTTTACCGTTTTTGATATTATTTAAATGGATATTAATTCAGAATATGTAAGAACTGTAAAACGAAACAAGTTTTTTTTAAGTAAATATTAAATGGTTATTTCATGCTCAGTTTTCCTTTATTAAATCGTACCGGAAAGGGATTAAGAATGTTATGTTCCCCTGTGTGTATGAATATAATCTTATTAAAGTTCATTTAGTTATATACAAATGTAAAATACTTACTTATTGACTGGTATCCATGGTAAAATTAGGCAGAAAACTATTAATTCCTCCAACAGTATCACAACGCTGAGAGCAGCATTAAACACCATAATGAAGAATGTTGTCACTGAAACATAAGAGGAATGAATGTTATTATAAAAATAATAATTAAATGTACAAACTGTACTTAGTTATCTTTTCTCTGATTTCTTACATCTTCTTGAGGTAATGGAGACTTCCCGACAAGGAAAATGAGCTTTGCTTTGCTGCCAAACCAAAATTTGACTGTTGCAGCGTCGAATGATCACGGTCGATGTGACTAGACCTGCTAAGGATGAATCTACTCCAAAGAAGCCGAAGACGGTCTCATCGGCCGGAAAAGTTAGGAAGACAATTTTTCTGCGATGCGAAGGGTGAAATATTCATAGAAAATGGACCAAAGTAAACAATACTACAGAGACTTTTCCCATTCGTAAACCTTTTGAGCGACCCTTGTATTCCAAAAAGAGATGGGAAAGGATTTTTTTCTGGTACTAAAGATTTATTAAAAACATTTTTTTGGCTGTTAAAAAAATATTTCATGAAATTTCGGATTCAGAGTTCTCAAGGTATAAAGAATCTAAATATCTAAAAATTTCGATATGTTAAAATTCATTGTTTTTTCTTAACTATATTTAAAATGGAATACTTTTTTTCCAATAACATTATTAGTTATTTAATTCTTAGTAATTTTTAGATTGCAAAAAAATTGTCCATCGATTAGCGTGCACATGTCTGAAATGTGTCGAGGAGAAAATTTGAAATCTCTAAAACTTTTTTCAGCAAAAATCGACCCTTATTTTGAGATTCATTACAGGAAAACAATTTTTAAATCTGTTAATTCAAAAGCATTTGTGTGGAATTTTACAAATTTTGTTTCATTTGATGATGAGAAATTACTTGAGTGAAAAAATTAGACTCTGTGACGAGAATCTGACGCTATTCAACTATTCTAATTAATTTAATAAACTGACATATTAGCTCTGTGATTCAGTTCCCTTTAAGCTATTAGGATATGTACTAGTTTTGTTTGGACGCAGTGGGAATTTCGATCCGTACTAGAGCTTTAATCTGCTATGAAATATCTTTCGATCAATAAATCTTTAAACTGTTCTCTTCAACAATGCCAGAAGAAAAACGCCTTAATAACTAGCCCGAGAGAGACGTCTCTTTTAGCCTGGTTGGTAAAGGTGCAACAAAATCAATTGGTCAACTTTTCTTTGGACCCAATAGGTCAGGGTTCGAAACAACCACCAGCCCTCCAAGGACAATTCTCTCCCCCTTCACAGGGTCGGAAAGCCACCCTGAAAGAAAATTTTGCCACGTGATCCGAATAATTTGGCAGTAACTTCCCAAACAGGGAAAGTTTTGCTGTTTTTCGACTTAACCACTGAAGCTTGTGGACGCATATTACGCTACGTCCATCGCGTTTCAATGAACTGACTCTCTCTAGTGTTATATTAATAAATTCGTAATTTCAAGTATTTAAAGTTTCTTTATTGTCCTACGACAAAAGTAAAATATTTCAAATACAGTATTTACAAATTACCAAAAATTCAGTTTCGTTAATTCATTATATATATATATATATGCATACACACGAGTGTCTTGTACACAACAAAAATCAAATAGACAAAAAAAAAAAAAACCATTAACGAACAAAATGAAATAAAAATCTAAACTTAAATTAAGTAATTACAATATGAATAAGGAAATATAATGAAAATAAAAAATATGTTTCAAAATTTAGATTAGTTAAAGTTTATAAGAACGTATAAGTTCACTAACAAACAATTCCACTTTTGTTTTGCAGCCAACTAAACACGTGATTCGAAAACAAATAAGCTAGGAAACAGGGAATCTTGCATCGCTCATTTTAAAATATCACAGATAATGTTTGTTATGATACGGTTACAAAGGACAAGTTGTTGTAAATTGAAGAGAAGGATGATACATAACCACAGTTTAATACATACACACAAATACGTATATCTTACCCAGAATTGTTATATATACCACGGTGTCTACACAATAGCGGAGGCCGTTGTACACATTTTTCACGATATAAGAAACGGTTCTCTTGATAACCATGGTTTCATGTCGAAGGCTTGCACCTCTCACCAGTGCCGCAGCGTCTGATAAAACACATCGAAAACGAAGTCTGATTTCGAAAATAGTGTCTGATAAACTCGCAGGGCTACCGAAAGAAGATAAAATGGTCTTTTACCTCTTATCACTTATGATAGACAAACATTTCTCTAGACACGTGGAAACGGAAAATAGTTTGATAATGCTGTCTTAATAAGAAGTTTAATGTATTCAATGAACACAAGAATGCATTACAGTATTTAATGTGCTAAAGGGATCCCCTTTTTGACAACTATTGACTCCATGGCAGCTATTGGTTATGCATGGAAAGTATTATATATGTGTACGAGAGATAAAGGGAATTATATGTCCATTTTTTTAAAAAAAAATAGTAATCAATAAAGTTTAGAAAAATAATGTGGCTCAAAGGGGTATTACAATTTAAAAGTCAGAAATCCAAAAAATCAAATTTAAATGAGCTTATTGAAAAACATTCATTTACACAAAAGCTGTTAATAAAGAAACAGGAAAGAAAGAACTTTAAGCTGCTCTTTTGTAAAAATTCAAAAATGAATAGAGGGCCCTTTATTTTCAACAAACAAGTACATGTTACAATATACAAACTATACAAAAATATATACAAATTGTTGCAATACAAATGTATATATAAACAAAACAATAAAATCACTCAATTCCTTGAAATTCAAATCTTCGTAACTTACAACACTGCTAGCCACAGGCCATCACTCAACCACCATGTAACAAATGAAAATGATGAGGAATTAAATGGTTTTGGAAATGAATAAAAAGTGTCTTTGAAATACGTATTAAAATATAACTATCTGATGAAAGCATTTTACCAAATTTTAAATCCGAAAATTGTGGTTCTTTTACTCACGAGAGTTCAAAAGGCATATTAGAATACAATGCTGTAGAGAATTATGCGAGGGCTTATAAGTGGAACATTATATTAAGAGTTTTTCTTTCATTTTTAATTAAAGTTGAAAAATCACAGTTACATTTTCAAGAATCATGTAGGAAGCAGAAAATAAAATTGTCTTATGAAGTAAAAGCATTCGAAAGAATATCGATTACTAGTATTAGAAAGAGAATATTTTGTATATGATCGATCTTTAACAGTTCGGATGTTAAGTGCTTTCGATTTTAATTCTTTCAGAAACCCCGTGTTCCTCTGTATAGTTTCTTATGAAAATATATAAAAAGCTCTTGGGAACTGCCTTTTCTAGTTTCATATGTAGTGCTATTGTTAGACGCATTAGAGAAAGGGACGGAAATTTCTCTTCTTTTGGAAGAATAGTTCTTACCTGTTCATTTTTAAAGACCTTTTCTTTATCCTGTTCTTTGTGTGTGTTATTCGCATGTTCTTTAGGTTCTTTCAATCAAAACCTGATAAGTATTCAAATTAATTTAATATTAGACAATTACTATATATATATTTACTTTGAATATTAATCGTACTGAGGTGGAATTTTAGAAATTTAATTAATCTTTATTAAATACTAAATTTAACTGATATTTAATTAATACTAAATAGAATACCATTTTCTAATTTTATCAGGTGATAGTGAAATTAAAGTATCTTTGGTAATTTCTCATCATTTATGTATTCAAAATAAACAAATTAAAGCAAATGCTGGCAAACAAAGAATTTAAAATCGTTTGTGTATTATAAAATGTAACGTAAATTTTGGGCAAAGGCATTTAATATTTTTTTAGGAAAAAAAATTAAAAATTCCGTTTCTCTTATACTTAAATATGCAGTGCATTAGATATTATTTCTAGCTAAAACAAAAACAAATTTATAAATATATTTTATTTTAGTTTTCAGTATCTGGAAACACTAAAATAGTATATGATAAACTTATTTAATTATTTTCTATATTTTTTCTAAAATGAACAAATAAATGTAATGTTACATATGAAACACAAGATAGAAATTCACATTCTACTGTTACTGGCTTTCTTGCAATAATAAGAATAAAAAATAAATAGAAAATTTTCACAAAGAAATTCTTCATAAATTATTTTTAAATTTCATGAAATTCTAATATAGTTGGTACTATCAAATATTGCAATATTGGCTTCTAGCCGTAGCAAAACATCTTCAAGTATAATTAAGATTACATCATAAACTCTAAAATACATGTTGACAACTAAAAATACTCTTTTGGAGAATTAGGAATGCATAAACTAATTTAAACTGCCTTTGTAGATTTGAATTATTCAAGTAATCGAAACAAAATATTTTTAATAAAGGGGTATTTTAATTACTGTCTTTTTTAATATGACAATAGAGTTACAAAATCAAAATACTAAAAAAAATTCCTTAGTGTAATAACGAGACAAAATAACAAAAATGTTTTAAAATCATTTATTGAAAAAGAATATTGTAAACACTTCAAAAAGAGTCCAATCAACTTAAACGAAAATAGCGTTTTGCATTTCACTTCTGGGCTCGGAAAATATGTTAATTGTAATTAATTCATAAACTCGAAATGAAGAAGTTAATTTTGATTAAAATTGTATTAGTTAGTATAAAATTTTGTAAGTTAGAATTTCTTGCAAAAGCCCCCATCTGTTCAATTCTGAAGTTAAAAACACTGACATTGTGTCTGTATTTTTGCAGTATTGTTCATTATTAAATTAGCCTTTTTTTTAACAGTTATTGATATTACTTTTAACTTTATTTAATTAGTTTTTTAAATGATGTTTACATTTTATACTGACTTAAGTACTTAAGTCTCCCGTCTACCGGCCATTTTGATTTCGTGGACGTAATGTTAATCTTATGGAACTTCTACTACCATTCTTAAATTTTTATTATTTGATTTATTTGAATGTAATAAAGTGCATCTGAAAGAGCAAAAAATAACGAATGCTTCTGCTGAATTACTTTTTCCCTCCGATTTTTAAAAATATTTTTACCCTTATTTTAATGATTCGTTTGTGAATTTTCCGGTCTTTAAAAATATTTTTAAGAATTGGTAGAAAAAAGTAATTCCGTGGAAACCTTCATTATTTTTCGCTCTTTTGGATGCAATTTATTACATCCAAATATATCGAATAGTAATTATTTGAGAACGGTAGACGTAATTCCATAGGATTAACATTACGTCCACGAAATCAAAATGGCCGGTAGACGGAAAACTTAAGTTTCACTGATGATTAAGTAGAGTGACATATTTCCCATTCTCCTTTTGCATATCTTGAAATATTTGCATTTAAGTGTTTCATTTTGACGGCAAGTGATACATTACATGAAAATGTTCATACAATTGCACGTGTTATAAGCCGCAGTAGCCTAGTAGTCATGGTTTCCAATTCGAAACCGGTGGTTTTCGTTTAGTCGCGGGTGTGATCCTTGGCCTCTAAAGACTCGCCGTATAGCTGAGGTTGATGTATATTAAATCTGTCGGGCCCAAAGTCCTCTAGTTGGCGTGATATGGAAGTTAGGAAAGGGAGTGCCAGCTCTAGTGCCGTCCTCGTAACTTGACCGATGTTCCAAATTACGAGGTCCTTTGCCAATATATATCTACAGCCCTCGTGTTGCTTCTAGTGTAACGTTAATAAAAACTAAATTGCAAGTATTATGTATATCAAATATTCAGAGTACTTTCAAAATGTCAAGCATGTGTGGTACAATGCACAGCTTTACATAAAGCAAATGTACAAATAATTAAACAGAACTTGATTTTAGAAAATCAATTTTATTCATCCAAATATGTTATTTGATGATAAATCTAGAGACGATTGCTTGAGGTAATGATACGGTCCAATGAAAATTTTATGTGCCCGAATAAAAACTAGCAGAGAAATTCAAATAATATATTTATTCAATTCGATTTAAATTGAATAATTTCAGTAAAAGTTTAATTTAGTGAAAATAAAAGCTATCTTATATAAAATAATTCAATTTGATAAATTGAAATAAAGTGCTCAAATAGTTCATTTAGTATTGTGAAATTATTTGGAAGTTGCTTGTCTGAAAAAAACCAAGAAACAGATAATTTCTACATATTCTATTTATTTATATATTTACATTCTAGTAACATCTACAAAAGTAAGATTTTTGATTTAAACATTAGTTGATTTGATTATTCATTAGATTGCTTCATCAAATGTTTTTTTTTCTTTCATGTCTAATAATTCTTTACGGTTATAAATTTATTTTTTAAATGTTTAAATAATTTATTTAGATTTATTTTTCTAGTACAAATATAACAGAGCAAACTCATAGCACAAATAAAACTTTTAATATATTTTTTTTTCATTTTATCTTCTGATGGACAGTTACGAACATGATGAGGAAGAAATTTTAATGGCATGAGCGCAACTAGAAAAATAAAAATGAAATTATTTACTTTGATTCAAACAAGTGTAATAAATTTATTCTGATTATGACCAAACGGAATAAATGTGATTTTTATGTTAAAAATTAGGAAAAAAGGAATTTATTCTTATAACGGAAAACGGAAACTAAAAATTATATTCTATGAGTGGCAAAATGTAACTAAAGAAATTTTATAAGATAGCAAAACGGAAGTATAAAATACATAGACAGGAGTGGCAAAACGGAATAAAGAAATATTTATTATGAAGGCAAAACAGAAGTATATAATATAACGACGTGAGTGGAAAAACGGAATTTAAGAATTTTAAGCTATGGGTGGCAAAACGGAATAAGCAAATATAACTGTGATGGCAAAACTGAAACTCAAAATTTATTGACGAATGGCACAAGACGGATAAAAGCTGTTCAATGCTAGATTGTAACATAGAAAAAAAAAAGTTTAACTTTGATATAGCGCGTTATCGTCTGTGGAATTAGTCATAATTTGTCCTTTAAATTAAAAACATTTTTGGCAGCCTGTTTTTAAAACAGTTTCACAATAATTTAAAATTTGAATAGAATAATCTTTCTAATTATGAAAACTAAGATTGAGGTGGCTTTTTGGCAATTTATAAGTTTAATTCTGTTAAACCAATTTTTGTACTGTATTTCATAATAAATTCTGAAATAATATTTCTACTTAAATATGACTAAGCAAACGATGTACATATATAAAAATAAAAGTAAATTCATATTTTTCCCGAATTAATATTTCTTAAAATTCGGTTAAATTCTCGTAGGTTTTTTAAATGATAGCAATTTATGCAAAATGGGAATATTCCATAAATGCAAAGAAGTTATTAATTAAATAGGAACCTTTTCTAACAATTGCGAAAATTTCCTTCGGATATTGCATAAGAGTTCAGGGAAAAAAAATCAGGTATATATACGCCAGGATTACTAGCTTGTTTGCTTTTTACAAAATTTGGCAATTTTTGTACTTTGGTGAAGGCTTAGTATATAGCTTAGCATATTGCTACTTATGCTAATCTTAAGGAAAATAAAATCTCTATAATATTTTCAACATTAAATTCTTCTAAAAAAAGATTTGCCTTTCTTCCCTTAGGAAAAACATCACCCGATTGTCATAACTAATTTTTTTTTTCATTTCCTGTCCTTAAGACTCATTACGTTGTCTTTAGTAACGCAAGTAAGAAATTCTACAGAATTTTCTAGATTTAGCATTTTGGAAAGAAACAACTAGTAAAAAAAGGGCAATAAATGCACAAATACACAAATTTTAATCTTTCTATAAATAACCTCCTTTTTTTGGTTAAATATGTAATATTTATCAATTTTTCTTGCGAAGAACTCTTCAAGTGATAATGTGTCAAAGGAGAGTCTGAATGTTCGTATAAAAGCACGTAGAAAAATACGTGAACTACAGAAACTGAGTTCGAATGAAATTAAAGTGCTTTCAAAATAAAAGTTTATTTAACTAAAACAAAGGAGATATTGTGAAAAAAAATCAATTTGATAAATTTGAATAAATTACATAAATTATTCATTTAATACAGTGGAATTACTTTGTGTTGCTTCTTTAAGAAACCATAAAAATATGATTCATATTCCAGTAATTTGTATATTTATTTTCCTGTAATATCTGGAAGAGTGCAATTTTAAATTCACACGTTGTATTTGTTTAATTTGAAAGCATTAGATTTCCTTGTCGAACGATCTTTCTTTCACTTATCTTCATAAAAAATAGAGTTTGCAGTTGGTGTATGTAGCGGAATGATTATAAGACACATGACCACGGCATTTGGTACAAAGTATATGTGAATACTAATAATTAAAGGTAAGAATTTCTGTTCTCTTGATTGAACTGTTCTTATCTGTTTTTTTTTTTAAAAAACTGTTCTTTAACCTGTACTTGGATCCACTTGTAATATAAGCAAAACTTCCAATTCTAATCTTCGAGGAAGACGCGAGTTAAAAAACTTCTCCACATTTGTAATAATAGTTCATTTTGATCCTTCTATAGAATAGAACAAAACTGGTATGGTTTTCTTAACTGTCTCTTTCTTGACTGAATATTTATTGAGTTTCTGTCTCAGAAGCTTAGTAGCAAGGAAGGGGCCTTACAAATTCCTTCCTTGTCATGTGTGAGTATGTCTTCCAAAGAACTAGTCAGACCTTACATAGTGACAGAGCTGCGAGTTAGAGATTTAATTTTAATCAAAACCCATTAAGAGGTTCAAGAAGATAGGGGCTCTGAAACGTTATGATAAAACTGGGACTTTAAGTGTTTTTACATTTTATGACATGGAAATAAGAAATCTGTTAAAGTGCTCCCCTTCCCTCGTAACATGCTCAAATAGATGAGTAACCAGTAAGATATTACGACATTCTATAATTCGGATTCAACGAAACTAAGCCTCAAAATATTATGACAAAAGAGACTAAACTACTTGGGAAATGAATGATAAAAGATAAATTACCTCCATTTAGAATTTTTTATTCTATTAAAATTACCGAGTTATTGGAAACACCAACTGAGCATTAAATTGCTACACCATGAAGGTGACACTAAAAAAAAAAATCTAAATTAGAAGGGATGGCACAACAAGTAGGGATACGAAAATAATTAGTATTTCTGCACATTTGAACAATACACATAGGAATAACGCCATCTACCCTCTATATAAAAGAGAAGATTGTTTGTACCTTGCGATTCTTATTCGGAAGTTGTTTTGATTGTTTGTGTAAAGATAGTCTTATACTTCGTGTTAGAAGGATAAACTTCTATAATCACATGTCGAAATACGATCGCGGCAGTACGTGGGCAATACGGTAGAGTCTATAGTGGTGCATTGAACCATGAGCATGGTTATGTGTTTTTTTTTCAGACGAGTCCCAGTTCTGTATAATATTATTACGATGGAAGTGTCCATCTGTGGAGGCACTTAGGGCGTTGAGCTTTTCCAATTGGTTTTCATCATCGTTATACTGGCCCAAAGCATTGAATGAGGGTATGGAATCCCATTGAGTATACATCCCGGTCTCCTCTTGTTAGCATTATCGGTATTTGGAATAGCCTTTGTTACAATTTCGACACGTTAAGGACCGTGATTATACCATATCTTCGAGCATCCAATATGTTACTTTTTGATAAGACACGAAGGGGCAATAAAATGTGGAAGCATATAACTTATTTCAAATGACCCAGACCAGAAATTGCGAATAACCCAGAAAAATTTAACATTTAAAACATCCCCATTTACTTAATTATAATATTGCGTACAAGAATATCACTCGTTTAAATAAAACGAAAACCTGAAATAAAGTTAGTTCAAATGTTTACAAAAATAATAGCTAATGGATGACTGAAAGAATACAGTTCTTGTCAGAAACTTATCTCGCTAGTATAGAACATAGTGACAAAGAACAAATGATGAGTATTCCAGTAGGCATCAACGCAAGCAAGAATCGGCATCTAGAAAACGGCCACATAGAACTCTTGTTAGTTGCGTTACGAGGACGTTGAATCTACAGTTGCGAGATGTCTTCTACTCCTCCAGGCTGAACTCAGAAGGTCCCGGCTATTAATGGAGAGAAGGGAATCAGGACAGGTCCAGGAGGAAATTCAAATAGATAGTTTGCTGAAGAAAGTAGTAGGACAGTAGTCTGGAAGTAGTACCAAAGCACACTCATTCTTATCCTTTTCTGTTGTGTTCTTTTGATGACTGCGCGAGTATAAATACTAACACCACAATTACTCGCACGCTCGCAATTTTCATATCCACGTGCGCATTTATAGATTGTTTTAATATGTCATCTCGTGGAAAGGTCAGAAGGTTGCAAGTGTATCGAGGAGGACCGCCTCTGACAATACACGATCACATGTTACCCGTGTTGCTCAGATCATCCTCAATTTCTCGTTACAGAGAATGTTCGATTATTGCCCTGGTCTGATTATTCTGCAGAAACCATTTCATCCAGAACTGTTAAGAATTAATTTAAGAGAACAAGAGTGCACAATTCTTGTTCAAACGAAATTGGAAGTAGTTGCATGTTTCGAAAAAGAAGATGACTAGATATGGACATTAATACACATTTAGGAGTTCCATTTGTTGAACCTTAAAAATGAACTTTTTTTTTTACCATGATCATTGGATCTTAGAGATTACTCCAGGTGGAAATAATAAAAGAATGAAACGAGCTGAATGATATTTAACAAATAAAATAACGTATCATTTCAAAAAAACCAAACCATGCGCTACATGCCTAACATACTTAGATGGTGGGCCACTCATGTGTATGTTTAGTATATAATCCTGCTTATCCCATTATTAGTTCAAACAGGTCAAATGTACATTCAAAACTTCAAATAAATACTGTCATTTGTTTCCAGTTTCCTTGTCATAGTCGGCCGCTTTTAAAATATTCATCTTTTTTAAAAAAAAGAAATGAAACGTCGTCTTCCTTTTCATTTCGTATTTATTTCCTGTTATCGCGTGTCGAGGATATTTGCGATAGAATACATTCTAAAAGATAGACACTTTCTTTGAGATTCCCTCCGAAATGCGCCGAAGAGGAAACTAACAAAAACGACGCAGGTGAGAAGTTTCGCGGCATCGCTTCAATTTTTCTCCCAGTGGTCACGAGAGGATATATCGCGTGAAAAACTTCACTTCGTGATGAACACTTACATAACTCAATCATGGGACCTAAATAATACCCCTGTCAGAAATTCTGAGGGTTCCAACAAAATTTCACCTACCCTACATATTCATGGCCATTTTTAATGGTACTTTGGATTACAAAAAGGCACGCAATTCCTTTCATTTCTGACGAAACAATATCACACATTACCTTAGGGACAACATTACTGTCCAAATCAATTACAAAAAAAATTATATATATATATATATAAAAGGTCAATTGAAAAGTCCCCGTCCTACCATAGTATAACACATTTTTTTGGCAAAATTAGTTTTTTTATTCAACATAATTCCCTTCAAGGGTGATACACTGATTATAGCGACCCTCCAACTTTTCTATACCATTTTTGTAGTACGATTTGTCCTTTGCTTCAGAATAGGCCTCAGTTTTGGCGATCACCTCTTCATTCGACGAAAATTTCTTCCCAGCGAGCATTCTTTTGAGATCTGAGAACAGGAAATAGTCGCTGAGATCTGGAGAATACGGTGGATGAGGAAGCAATTCGAAGCCCAATTCATGGATTTTTGCCATCGTTTTCACTGACTTGTGAGGCGGTGCATTGTCTTGGTGAAGCAACACTTTGTTTTTCTTCAAATGCGGCCGTTTTTTGGCGATTTCGTCCTTCAAACGGTCCAATAACGCTATGTAATAGTCGCTGTTGATGGTCCTTCCTTTTTCAAGGTAGTCAATGAAAATTATTCCATGCGCATCCCAAAATACAGACGCCATAACCTTGCCAGCCGACTGTTGCGTTTTCCCACGCTTTGGAGCGGGTTCATCGCGTGCAGTCCACTCGGATGACTGTCGATTGGACTTCGGAGTGAAATGATGGAACCATGTTTCATCCATTGTCACATATCGATACAAAAACTCGGGTTTATTAAACTTAATAATCATCTTCAAACACTGCTCGGAATCATCAATTCGTCGTTGTTTTTGGTCAAAACTGAGCTCGAGCGGCACCCACTTTGCACAGAGCTTTCTCATACCCAAATATTCGTGGATGATATGATGTACACGTTCAGTTGATATCTTTAGAGTGTCTGCTATTTCCTTCAATTTCAATTTACGGTCATTCAAAATCATTTTGTGGATTTTTTTAATGTTTTCGTCGGTAACAACCTCTTTAGGTCGTTCACCGTCTTCGGTGCTCATTTCACCACATCTAAACTTAGCATACCAATCCTTGATGGTTGATTTTCCTGGGGCAGTGTCCGGAAACTCGGCATCAAGCCAAGGTTTTGCTTCAACTGTATTTTTTCCCTTCAAAAAGCAATATTTTATCAACACGCGAAATTCCTTTTTATTCATTTTTTTCACAATAACAAAAGTTGCTTCACTCAAAATGCTATAATTTACAAACTAATGATCCGATAGCTGTCAAATTTATACACGCATCTTTTGAGGGTTAGGGCTAACTAAACAACATATGGATTTAATTCTAGTAGCGCAATCTATGTGTCAGGCCGGGGACTTTTCAATTGACCTGATATATATATATATATTCCATTCCATGAGACGTTGTACTTACCCGTTAGGCTTATTTGAAAGTAATCATTATTAATAATTACCCAGTAAGTAAAACTAAAATAAATTCTGTAGAGAAAGTTTCACAGCTCTGAGGCACCTGATCAGACAACTGCTGTCATTTAGGTCTTAGAGCCTATCTAAGTATTCTCGGAAGTATTCAAGGCCGCGAACAAATATAATAGTTGACTTACAGGGAAATATAATACCTACAGGTCGGATAAAAGTCTCAAAAAAAGGAGATGTCGGTATTCTCTACATTATCCCAGAGAGAGGAAGAAAACAAATTCACTGAAAGCTGATATCGGTTTTATTGCCTTGACCGTTATTAGCGAACTTATTGCAAATAAGTTCTCTTCCTTTACCAAACCAATGCGGCCATCGATTCAACTAATTATTATTATAAGTCTAATCAATGGCGTCAAATGTTTTCATTAATTTGCTCTAGATCAAGGGCCGCTAAACTTTTTTGATCATCGACCCCCAAAAATTGTATAATTCTCTTATCGAACCCCTCTATAAAATGATAAAAAAGAAGAAAAAAAACATACCTGTTTCTTAAATAAATTAAATAATTTAAAAAACAGGTAGTTTTCTTTCTTTTTTTTGTGATTTTGACAAAATCAAATTCTTACATAAATCAAAGAGAAGGAACTGCTTGATGAAACTTCTGGCTAGATTAGGTTTGAAATTTGCTAATTTTAGTCTTAATTCGCCTCGGAGATCCATATTGCATTTATTTCTCTTCTTTATTAAAACAGAATTAACATGACTGAAGCCAGATTCAACCACACATGAGCTTGGGAATGCAATTAAAAAGGGAAATGTCTTATTATAAGTTTTAGATATTTTTGCGTAATAATTAAATTCGTACAAAATTTATTAACAGTTAAATTATTAAAAAGCATCTTTACTTAAAGGTCAACTACTAATTCAATGATTTCGTCTTGCAAATGACTATCGTTATTTTCAACTTGAGCAGAAAATGGCGCGATAGTCATTTCTGGGATACCTATATTTTTAATATCTTCAAAGCGTAATTTAAAATTATCTTTTAATTTTTGGAGATGATTCGTACGCATTTCCAATTCTACTTCGGTTATATCCAATCGTCGTTCATTTCAAAAGTACTGAAAATCTTTACTTAACAATGAAGATTTAAACACGTTTAATTTATTTTGAAACCTTAAAATAATTGTTCGTGCTTGAATTAATAATTTAATATCTTTTGTTTGAATATCATTGAACTTTGCAAATTCATCTGCCAAATAAGAAATATTGTTTTTATTTTTTGCAATTCGTCACTTTAATTTCAGTAAGAAATTCTGTCACTGTTTAAACAATTCAACAAGTTTTTGGAAGAAACCACCTCTTGACAACTATCGTTTTTCGGTGTGTAATAATAATTGGTTTGATAGTTCATCATTTTCCTGAGCAAAGTCATATATATATATATGGGGTGGGGGTGGAGGGGGGGTCGATGAAATAATTTCACTTAAAAATAAATTAATTTTCTAATTTTCCTTATTCTAAATTCAGATCAAAAAGTTCATTCCTATTTTCTAATACCATTCCAATTTATTCTTTAATTTACGCAATCATGTGCTCTTAAAATCTTCCAAATCAACTTTTATCACGATCGCATATCTGTAAAGATAATCCTTACTAGACTGTGTGTCTCTTCCGCTTTGCCCATGATAGCCAAAACTGCTCTGCTCATCTCCTCAAAATGTGTGTACTGTAACTCACGGACGCTAAAGGCGTTTGTCAAGTTATAAATATTGCCCCTCAATTCAAAATAATAAATAGACGTGATGATCTTCTAGCCATGAAAATAGGGATAGGGCAAAATTCGGATTTATCGGTGATGACACGTGCGCGTGGGGTAGTGTACGCAGAAAACATAAGAAAGGATACCACGTAAGAGAATATGCGGCTTATTATTCAATGAACAGCAATAAAGTAACTTGGTCATCTACATATAGGTCAAAGGATGTGCTCAAATTGCCATTCTTGAACTTTGATGAAGGTGAAGCTTTGATTTCGCTAATTACAACAATCTGTCTAGTTAGTATTTTTCCTCGTTACACGATTAGATCGAAAAACTCTGGCAATCAAACAATTATAAATTTATACCATAAGGTGTTTTTTTTAATTTTAATTTTCAGATTTAAAAAAAAGTAAAAGCGAAAACACAACCTCTTTTTTTTATAAGAACCTTTGAATTTATCAAAACGAAACGCATTAATGTCTTTCAGTAAATGCAGTAAAAACATTGCCCGTTTGAAAGATTTTGTTTTGAAATATGAATATCTGAGATTTACAAATCATAATCCCATTAAGAAAGATGATGTATGCATTGCTCTCTCTATTGTTACTTAAAGGGAAAAAAACCCTGTATGGTTCTAGAGATTTCAACCATCTCTTTCAGCCCTCCCGGTGAAATCATAGGGAAAATATTCAAGGATCTTCCCATGCAGAACGGGCAGTTAGCAAACTTTTTCTATTGCTTTTTTCTTACTTTGTTATAACATTCGTGCAAAGATGGCGGATGCGCGTGCTCAACCAGCAGAAAATGATTTCTTCCATTAAACATCGTTCCATTGTGAAACTATTCCCCCTCCCCATCCTTCTTCGTTTTCTAAATAACTGAAGCAATCTCTAGTTGCAGAAGAACAAAACCCGCAGCTTGCCCACGAATAGAAGAAATGCCATCAAACAAGTGGCTCTTTTGTCTTGCTTATTTTACAACTGATAAAGAAAAAAAAGCCTAGATAATAAAGTTAAATTTAGAGTTAAGCTTTTTATTCGTATATATGTCAATATTTCTGGATAGAATAAAAGATACCAGAAGGTGTTAAGGCAACTCTTATTACAAATTGAAATTGTGATGACTGCAATGAAATTGGAAAAAAAAATACTGCTTTAGAACTATCTTTCAAATTTTGATTTTACCTTCAAATTTTTATTTCTGAATTTAAAATTTTACATCACACTTTTTTTTCAAGTAATATGGCCAGTGAAGGTAATACTGTAGCTGTCGTATTTTTCTCTATAAATCCATTTCTGTCAAGTTTTACTTCACTTTAATTAAAGAATCCACGAAGAAAAGACACAATTTCCTTATTTTTATGAGTAGAACTTTTTTTTTTAAAATGAGTCAAATGTAAGGAAGCAAAGAAGCCAAGTTCATATAATTTTTACGCCAGTTCTCCCTAATCCTTTGTTTGATGATATATTGACAAAGTGATAAAAAAAGGAGCTAAAAACGTAATCACAATAAGTAGAATAAATATAATATTAATTTTAATAAACACATGAAGTAAAAAAAAAAAAATCACACGCATGCACTAGTGAAGATAATACAGCCATCTTTGGTCATATTATTTGCAGCTAAAGGTGTTTCTGAGCCCCCCAGTGATTAATTTATTCATTATAAGCAATTTGAAAAAAAAAATTACCAGAAATTATTTGAAAGTATAGCCCGCTATGATGAATCGGAAATCATCGAATGAGCAGAAATAATTCATCTCTGGGCTAATATAGTTTATTCCCTGTACATAGGAACTTTTTTAGTAACTAAAATTATTTACAGATTAATATGTTAGAGAAAAAATGTAACAAAAAAAAAAAAAAAAACATTAAGAAAGGGTCTTTCCCGATGGTAAACATTCAGATCTCCAGCAGCCGAATCTCGTCTCACATCTCACTCCGTTTCACCACTCGAGGGAAACCGTATAAGTCTCTGTCTCGAGGTGCCATTCAGCAATTGCCACTCCACTAAATAATAAACATAGCCACTGGTTACAAAAGAAATAATAAAATCCTAACCGAATAAACAGTACATTTCATTTATTGGATTCCTTAAACTTGTAATATGGACTATCCGTAAAATTTCCCTTAACCAATATTCGGGGTTTCTTTCTGACTTTACATTTACGTTTCCAGCTTCTTTCCAATAAAAAGAAACTCACTTATGCAAATTAAGTAAACTTTATGTAGAAGTGGAATGAATAGATATAATTAAGCCGTATGCAAGCGACAGAGAATTAAACAGAAAAAGATTACTGTAATAGTAAAAGCTCTATTGTCATGTTTATGGCATGTCTACTTGCTTTGTTCAGACAAGACTCGATGCAATCGGATGGAATTTCTTTTTAGAGAGCTACTAGCATCGTATTCCCTTCAATGTTATAGTTGATATTTCTTGTGACAAGAGACTTAACTGGTTGAGAAAATCCCCTTTGTGACAGAATTAGTAAACTCTATTTTGAAAAATAATCGACCATTTCAGTTACACTTGGTATGTGTTTGAACTTAAGCTGAAACTTAAACTTTATGATTAGAGTAACTTTTAAGATGACAGACGAGACAAGTAATAGGAGAATGTCACAAACTATACAAAAAAAAGTTTAACTTACCAGGTCAAAATAATAACAACCACTCTGAGAAGCCATGCAAACATGATAACTTTGTCCACAGAATTTATTTCTGCTCGGTACGCTATTGCAGTTTCTTGTTAGCTACCTTCTTATAGTAACAGGGTGCTATAAGTTAACTTTAAAATTAACCATGGAATCTCCATGTGGAGGTATTAACCTTCACTGCTCGTATTACAAGATTCATTGAGGAAAATTTTCTAGCAGTCTATTCGCGAATTTCTTTTAACTAACCTCGGGAACTTTTATTGATTTGAATTGCATGTAATTACAATTTCTTCCTAACCAGAATGAAATGTGATTAGGAAATTAGGTGTAGATAGAATTGAAGTAAAGTGATATAGATATAATGATATATAAATGATATGCAAGTAATGGAAAATGAGGGGAGATAGAAGATGAGGACTAGCGGTTAAAAAATTGTTATTCAGATCGAAATTCTATTGTTAGTTTCATTAAAGAGATTTCCACTAAAAAATATTAAGCTTCGTATTTACGGTAGAAGAAAGGTGGGGAATTAAGTGGACGATATGTAGATTTTTTTATTTAAATCATAAAGTAAGATTGTGAGTTAGGTTGAGGTTCCAAAGAGAGACTGACATTATATGCTACAGTGACAATAAATAAAGAGTTCTGTTTTGATCTCGCGTGTTTTAATTGGATTTTTGTAATTTCAATTAATATATTAGATTGAGATTTTGCACAAGATACGAATAGTTACGGACAAGCTCCGTGTCAGTAGCTCTGTGACGAGTGGCTGGTAATGTTAAGAATCAAATAGGGGGTGAGGTTTTATTGGTTCGAATCAACGTCACTCTCGAACGATCCAATGATTAATGGTGGCGAATCACGAAATTTTAAATCGTTTTTAAGCTACAAGGATGACAATCCAGCTTCTATCTTGTAAAGCTCTTGTGTACTACTTCTCTCTTTTCCCCATTACTATTTAATACGTAAAGAATCACTAATCTTGAACATCGCACACCATGAAGCTTGCTAATACGATCTTTATGCTTTCCCGGCCTTGAATTACTAATTGGAAACCCGATTTCACAGCGACGGCTCTCTTCAACAACACAAAAAGTTAAAACACATTAATAAGTAGCTCGAAAGGGGGATCTCTTTTAGTCTAATTGATAAAAGCGTAGCAGAAAGCTACCGATAAACATTCTTCTTCAGACACTGTGGTCAAGTGTTCGATACACGTCGAAGTGTCAAGTGTTCGACTCGTTTTTCTCTTATAATACAGAATAATTGGAAACAGCAAAGAATTTTCTGTTCTTTTCTCAGTCATTGGTTTAGATGGAATCGTTTTTCTCTTATTGATGAAAAAATTTAACAATTAGAAGGAAAAAGATTTTATTTCTTTAAAATTTATATCATCTATATGGGTGTGGCGGTTTAGAAATAATACCATTCACCCCATTTGAAGTAATAATGTCCGTTTATTCACATTCGATACGCGGATGATGATTATAGCTTTGGTTTGGAGGATTTATATAGAGATGATTGTATAGCATAAAAAAATATTCAAAGAAGTCACTATGTCATTCTTCACACCAATGAGTAAGATAATCCTTGATCCTGATCGCCTTCTCGTGGTCAGTACGGACGTTTACTATGCATCCGCTTCGCGGCAGCTGAAGGTTAGTTGAAGTCGCCTACTCTCGAACCTCAGAGCATCTCTCTGCCGATTGTATAACATCTAGGTATATCTGCCTCTGCACCATCTGTCAGTGATGTTGGTATTTTCCACATCTATAATAGTATAATAAAAATTATATATCATCACCCCCCAAGGTTTTCTGTCAAGAGAAAATCTTAGGGGGGGGTGATGCATAAGTTCATTTGCTCCCCCTTGGAATGCAACTCCCACCCAGGTTTTCTCGATATCAATCCAGTTTCCTGAAACTGTTTCCATAAATTGCAGACGACATTGAGCTCTGTAGGTCCTGCATTTGTCTGCCGCTAACTTTCCATTTTATTCACTTTTATCCACACATTCGCAGATATTCAATTTACGTCATACCTAATAAAATTTATTCACCTCTCACGAGAAACACGGTGAATGTCACGGAGGAGCACGAGCACACAAATCGCCGAAAACCCTCAGAGCTCTAATACCCCATCCATAGTCGAAACTCCGCAGACATACAGGTGAATACATTCGTATTCGACCCAGAAAATTTGCATTTTTATTCAGAGGCACAATTAGTACCTTCGATTCAATAATTTGTGTGTATACATAAACAAGTGCGCGAATTTTTAATTTTTATCTTTTAAAATGACCCAAACATGGAACTGTCAAATTCATCGTGCGATTAAGATCGTTTATTCAATTCTGTTGAGAGAGAGAGGCAATAAGTGTACATAATTGGAGAGGACTAGAGAAGCAGTTCCGCCACTTGTATTACATCGCATGAGCGCAGAAGAGCGGGAATTTTACCTTGCAGTCTTTTTGATTTCTTGACCTCAAGTGGGATAAGATGAAGAAATAAGAGGGATTAACACGTAATCTATCAGTATAACGAATTACTTCGGGCAGATTTATGATTACGTGAAAGCCGATTCTACAGATTTTATGAGTGCATCATCTAATAAGTAAAAAAGGATAATTTTGAATAGGATCAAAAAGTAGAAATGATATCTTTACTTTTCCTTAAATTAAATATATATATATATATACCTGCAATATGACTTTAGACACCCACCCATCCGAATCTGTATTTTTATATATTATATTTTCAACAATGACAACATGAATTTTTGTTTGATGTCATGATTTGTGGAGATTAAATTTCATGTATTTATTATTTATGATTGATTAGTTTTATTTACGTCACACTAGATGCAACACGAAGGCTACTGCGATGGACCTCCCGATTTTGAACTTCGATCGAGTGACGAGGACGACACTTAAGCTGTCACCTCTCTCTCTTAAATTCCACGCCACACCATTGAAGGACTTTGACCCTCGACAAATTTAGCGTGCATTAGCACCACTGGTCTTGAGTGGCCTGAAGGGCCGAACCCAGGACTCAACGAAAACCACTGATCACGAGTCCGTAACCATTACTACTAGGATACCACGACCACCATTGAATTTGTAAAAAATAAATTTGTTGAAACTATTCTTACTTAAAAAGATCTCATCTATCTATCTAATAAATCTATTCTATATATCTCGAAAGTGACTGGAAATAAATTAATTTCACTTGTTCTAACATGTATCACTGAAATTTAACATACTGCTCTGTTTCATAAAATGCATTCCTTTGCAAAGATACAGTTTGATTCTCTTAAATATGCGGATAAAAGTCAAGCTGCAGTGATTTGAAAAAAAGAAGGGAAACGAATGCACAATAGGTATTCGCATGGTGAAGAGGCGAGGGAAAGTGAGTAAATTTTAACAAAGAGAATTTTTACTGTCAACGAAGATAAGTTTTTACTTTCATCGCTGTCCTTTTGTTATTTTTCCACTGTTGATTCTCTGAAGTTTCGCGTTTCGTTTCACTTTCATCTCGAAGTTTCAAAACTATCTTAAAGTCGATTTAAGCGAAGAAAAAATACTTTTTTTCAATAAGTATAGGAAATATTAATGAAAATAAAGAAAGTTTATAGTCTGGAATATATATATATATATATATATATATATATATATATATATATATATAATTTACATTCGTTTATTTGATTTTTGATAATTATAAATGTCAACTGATGGTAGTTGTTTTTATAAAGTTTATACACTATTAACGTCGCACTAGAAGCAAGTCTTTGTCAGACGTGTCTTTGGTAATTTTACGTTTTGTTTTTTTGTAAGTGCTTTTTTTAGTTTAATTAAATAGGTTTTTTAGATATTTGTTTGTTTAATTAATATGTTTTTTTAAAGATTTTTGGTATAATAGTTGGGTAGATATATTTATTTTTTTATACTTTGCTGTTTGTTGGTTATCTTTATTTAATTATATTGGTACTGTTGTGACGTTGGGCTATTCGCGGGTTTCTCTTCACTAACCTTCGGGACTTTTAATTAAGATTGATTGCTTTTGCTGAACAACCTTTGCCCAACCAAAAATAAAACGTGGATACTTAAATTATAAACAGGCAGAAATAAAGTGAAAGGAGGGAGATAGGAATTATATAAATTACACTTGAGACACACGAAAGAGGTAGAGTGGCTCTAGCGCTTGGCAATTGTTCCAGAGTCAAAGGCGGGCCCCAGAATTGTTACAAATTATCGGCTGCTTAGTGAAAATTAGAAGTCATGACAACTTCAACTTTAAGCTAGTGGTAAAACTCCGTTAGTTTGTTATTGGTAGATCAAGTTAATATATTTAAGGCTATATTTGGGGAGAGCCTGTTACATTTGTCGTTATATTAGCAATTTGTCAATAAATATAGAAATAGGTGCGATCTGTCTAACGTCTCTTTGATTGACTTATTGACTTTTAGTACATTGAGTTTAGCTATGGCACAAGAGGCGACGACTAGGAATAGTTCGCCGTCACGCTGTGTTTACTTCTCTTTTCTATGGTTATTTTCTGAATTGGCTGTTTTTTGGTTTTTTCTTACTATATTTTAATGCAATATTATTCACGGAAGTGTGATGTTTTGATAAGTAATAACGTTGTAAACACACAACATTCTATTCCAAATTTTGGAATAGCATTAATTACTTTATTTCCAATATTCTAAATTTTGCTTTTCTTTCACTTAACTTTCTCTTTTAATTTTTCTGTTAATTAATCGATTCTAGTTTTAAATTTAATTTTAGTTTTAGTATGTTTAATTACTTATAATGATTTTAATTTTATTCAGTTTTTTAATGATTTCTTTAAATATTTAGTCTTTAGACACTGGTGTATGATTTTATGATTGATTTGTAAAGTTTGTTTATAATTAATGTATAATGTGATTTATAACTGGGATGTTTGGATCATATATATATATATATATGATCCAAACATCCCATAAAATCATATAAAATTTTCATTTATTTTACTTGCTTTTGGAAATGTTATCTGTAGTATATAATGCTTTTCTCTTTTATATAGTTAGATTTATATTATTTTTATTAATTTTCCCTTTTTTGCAATAATTTTCTTGTACATTTTAATAGCCTGGTATATATTTTTTTACTCAATAGTGTAACAATGATTATTTTCCTGTAAGTCTTTGACATTTATTTCATTGCATTAGTTCTATTATAATGTGTTAATGTTTATTCACACTTTTAAAATTCAGTTTTACCGCAAAATCTTGACTAAAATACGCATGCTTGATTTGGAACTGAATTTTCAGAAAAAATTAAGATTCGAATATAATACGCCCACGTGACTTTTCAATTTTATTTAGAAATTGCGCAAGTATTTATAAACATTATTGAAATTTTTAATGAAAATAAACAAAAACGTCAAATTCGATAGAAAAAAAAACTTAAATTTGTTCACAAAACAAACAATACTGTCAAATTATTGGTCTTAAACACATTCACCAAAACACAGCTGATCTATAGTTGTTGCGTCTGTGTCATAATTATTGGCGCCGTCGTAATATGTATTCGTGTGCTACATGTACTGTAAGTTCCCGTTTGTGTAAAAGAACCCCCCCACGCAGCACCTCTGTTACAACGATCTCTCAGCTGCTGCACGTTCGTTGTAGAATGCTTAAAAACCATTTTTTAATTTTTGCACGAGTATAACAAGCATACTAATTTTTGCACACCAAAATGTGAAAAAAAAGTGCGTATTATAGTCAAGATTTTACGTTATATAGATAATAACAGTGAGAGAGCGAATTATTAGTTCAATTGTCATTCCGATGGGCTCTATGACCCCTTGAGAAACTGTTGGTTCATAAGTGATAAGTACCTTATTCATTTAACGGAACAATAATCGTTAAAATAATATTGCACGAAACAAACCTTTCTATTTATTTTTACTTATATCGGAATTCGGTACAAGGTTTCTCCTCGTTATGTCAACTAACCAACCTCAACTATTTGCCGAGTTCACGGTGATGAAAGGGGGCGGGGTCGCCAAAACTCCCGCCGCTTAATTGACAAAGTGGGAAGGTGTCTGGAAACGGTCGGCCGAACGCCGGAAACGGTGAATAAAGAAAGAGGAATCTTCGAAGACGATTCACCTTGGCGGTCTTTTTGTTTCGTCCTACATCCTTCGACGGTCACGCTCCCTGCACCCTCTCGAGGAATGCTTACCTCATTAAAGAACAAAACTCATTCCATCTCCCTCTCTCTGGTACTGCCAATCGGTTCATACGCACTCTATACTATTGCGCACCAAATGTTTCGGACCGTTCAGTAGAGAACGAGTTCTCTGAAAGATCGATTGAGAATCTTTTCAGTGTTTTAAGGCTCTACGCAGGCCTAAGTGGATTTTTCCGAAAGATTTGAATTTCTATGAAAACGTACTTTGTTCTCACAATCGTAAACGAAATTTATGAAAGTTTGGTGAAATTTTCTGGCAACATTAAGAACACTCGAATATCATACAGAGGAATTTAATCCGCTTGATAACTTAGGAAACAATTCTTAACTATTCTTTATTAGCACTTTATGAATTAGAGTTCGATAAAAGGCAATAAAAAAAGGATTAAACTTGGAAAAAATTAAAATTTAACATATGTAGAAAAGCACCGAAGGTCCCCCCCCCCCTCTCTTCAAGGAAAGAATCGAATCTTTGGAGAAGATAAACAACACCAAGTTCAGATTTTGCCGCAATGGGGATACTTCTATGGATTATACATACTGTTTTGTACCATGTGGCTAGTGGAGTGGTCAATTTGGAAAATTCTCATCGATCGAATAGTTCCCAAGGGAGTCTGGTCATTTTAGGTGGTGCCGAAATCGAACGAAGTGAATCGAGGAGACTTCACTATGGCGTGAGTATATATATGTTTTAGTTATACTTTCATTCTATTGAATATTAGCACTATAACATTAAGCTATTGCTGAACCTTTCCTTATCTAACATGTCGGGTTACTTTCTGATTTTATATAAAAATTTCCAACTCATTTCCAATAAAATGAAACATGATCTAGGCAAATTGAAGGTAAGAAGTGTAATCAGTTGATTTAAGAATAGTTATAGATAAAAAAAAGTGTAATAAAGCTGAAAGTGATGATTGATATTTCATAGTGAAGAGTCATAGATGCTTGCATGTTAGAATTTGAACTGCCTTGCAGTAATTGATCATCTGTGATTAAATTCGGTTAAAAGTTATTCATGGTTAGATTAAGTGATCAATCTCTTTATCGTGGTTAGATAAAGTGTTCGGACCTTCAGCATTTGAGGAGTAACTCACTCGGCACGAATTAGATGATAAGCTAGAGCTTTATTGTTTAATTTTAAACTAAGACGCAAAGTATTGATTGAAAGCCAATGAGAGAATATTAAGGTGAAAGGACACCTTCAAAATACACTTTTAGTCAAAATATTGATTTTTTTTTTTTTTTTTTGATTTCATATCATAATTAAATCTTTTATCTTTAAAAATCTGTTTGAATTTTATTTCGATCTGATTTGGAAAGTGAGTTACAGTTGTTTTAACATATTACTTCATCGTGAATTTCTCTGGCTGGGGCTCTAAAAAGGTGGTTTTTGTTACATTTTCATTAGTTCAAAACACAATATCTCAATATTTCATGCATCAATGAAATTCAAATTTTACACATATGCTTTTGAAATACTTATACATAGGATAGACTGTTATCGAGATCTTATACTGAGTAGAAGAATTCTTAAATGCAATAAAGAAAAAATTACAATTGACTTTAAAAGAAAATGTCGATGTTCAGAACTTGAACTACCATAGTTTCCTACGTAAGGGCTATATTATCAATGTAATAGTTTGTTTCTTAAATACGGTTATATTTTGTATTATACAGTTTATAAAATATCGGTACATTTATTTTCTTTTGAGTTACCATGTTTTATGGAAAATCTTAGTATTTCCTTATATATTTGTATAAAATGTCCTTTTGACAATAAAAATGTACACTAAAAAATCTTTCTTGATTGTTTTTCTAACGTTAAAACCACATAAGGTCATAAAATATGCATTTATAAGCAAAAATTGGGTAAAAGATTTTCTTTGAAGGTGTACTGTTACCTTAATTAAAGTAATTTTTAATAAAGTGATTTAGTTCTTTTCTTAAATCTCTTCGTTAAATTACAAACTTGTTGCAACCGCACAGACATTTAACAATTATGTACAATGTTTTATTCATTCAAGAATTAATATGAGTGTTAACTGTGTGTGTGTAAACTTTGCCATATATATGTTTTTCAATACGCTGCTTAAAATGTCAATGAGAAGTATTGTAGCTCATCGATAAATATCGATAATAATCTCTCTTAAGTAATCGTCATCTTGTGGAATAATGGAGTCTGGTTTAAATAAAATAGAGCTAGAATTCAACGTCTCTTAAAAACAGTGGTTTGGAAGTTATGAGAATGGTGTATTAGTTCAAGGGCAGGTCCGCGTGCTATGACACGATTCAGTATTGTGAGATGCGTTGCCAACAGTCCTCGTGCATCATTAGAGCGAAATGAGTTCAAGTCGAAGTTTTCGATGAGTTGGACTTGCATGCCAAATAAAAACGATCATCTCCCTCTTCGAAAAGTTATTGATGTTTACAAATACTTTCAGTGTTTATATCAGCCTAAAGAAATTGTTTAGTCTTTGTATGTATTTTCACCAATATTGCTTATAATTTAGATACACATGCGTAGATTACTTATTAAATGATGCCAAATTTCGTAAATATTTCTCAGTTTAAGCGTTGTGGATACATCTAACTGATAATTACGACTATTATCAATAGTAAAACTTTTAAAGAATAATTTATAAAGCACTTAAAGAAAATTATTTGTATAATTAAGTGGTATAATTGCATACGACAATTTTATGAAATGATCAAAAAATGTATTCATAAACTGGTGTGATAAGGTGTGTTATACGTTAATTTTGCGAGAAATACTTAGATTTTCAATTAGGCTTATTACTTTACTAAATGAACCCATAGTTGGATAAAATATTAATTTGAATTCCTTTGTGGAATATGTTTTTATTATTTATTGTGGAAAGAGTGGAACTAGACCTTTTAAATACTCGTATTCAAATATCACATAAAACGTTAATTGTAAAATATTTTTGATTAATTATGAATTTTCTTGAGTCTTGCTTAGATAATATTTAAGTCTTGATTTGATTTAAGAAATCATGTTCTCTTAAGCCCTTTTAAATAAATATTTGCTTACTAATGGTAAAGCAGTTTTTAGTTGGACAACTAGTTATAATTGGAATCAAATTAATAAATAGTCTGAATTCTATCGAATAAATTTTAATTATGTATGTTCTAAGAAAATAACGGAAGTAGATGTTAAAATACTCGTGATCAAATACCACATCTAATGTCATTCATTAGAATGTATTTTTGATTTTAAGTTTTGTTTAATTAATTATAATTTTAGTCAGGTTTGATATTTTTTTTGTCAACACTATTGTTTTTACAAGACATTTTCAATTTAAAGTAATATGCAAATAACATTTAACTTGTGACGACAGTCCTTCATTATTTTGCTCTCGTTCCAAATCGAAATCTAATACATTAATCAAAAACTACCGAATTTTAATTGAAGATACGACAAAAACCAAACATAATTCTTTATTTATTTATCACTGTACAATATCTAATGTTGCTTTCTCTAGAATCCCAACCTGACTCACAAGCTTAATGTATGATTTAAATCGGAAATCTACCTTACCACATTTCACTCGGACTCGAATTCTACAACTCTCTTCAACTGTAACTACGTAGCTTAATACTTTTGCAACTAACTTTCTTCGATCACAAAACTAATAGAAGAATTTCAATTTGAGTAATAATTCTCTGGCAGAAAGGTGTAATCCCGTATCTCCCCTCATTTTTCATAAATTGTATATTATTATTATATCAGTGTATCTAAAAAACTTCCCTTCATTTCTATCTTTGTCAGTTGTACCTAGTCTCGTTTCGTTTTGGTCGGGAAGAAATTGTAACTTTATACAATTTAAACCAATAAAAGACCCCGAGGTTAGTGAAGAGAAAGTCGCGAATAGCCCAACGTCACAAACTGTTCAATAAAATGTTCAACAGGTCGAAAGTAAACCTTAAAATTTAAGGGAGAAAAAAGAAATTTTTTTCCTAGAAAGTTAATTAAATTGAACTTACTAACAAGAATAATAAAAAAGAAAGGGATGAACCAAAGAATGCATACAAATTTATATGAATAAGTTATCTCTTATAAAAATAATAAATATATAAAAATTAGTCTCTCATCAAAATAATAAATAGTTTAAAATAGTGGAAAATTATTCTTTCCCTAGAATCCTTTACATCCTGTTTCCGATCTAGTTCTAAGATTAAATTAATTTTCTTTTAATTTTAGAGCTTTAAAAATAATAATTGTTTTATTATTATAATTTCTAAAGGGAATTAAAAACACATTGGGTGGACCATGATACAAACTAAGCTTATGTTTTATTAAAGGAATAAGTTTACAGAATCTCTAAGCTTATGTTTTATTAAGGAAATGAATTTATTGTTAAATATTTTTTAAAAATATGAGCACTAAAAGAGAAAATAAGTAAATTATTTTTAGAAAATCAATGATTTTAAAACTACATCGTTAATGAGTCATGTAGAAGGGATAGGTATTTAAATAAAAATTCAAAAAAGCCATAAAATTTATTTTTATCGATATATTATAGTAATAAAAACTATGGTTATATTTATATCACAGTAATAAAATCTATGGTTATATTTATGTTGTAGTAATAAAGAAAAGTACACATAAAAGTAATGAAAGGTTTAAAAAAGAAAATTTTGAAAATTATAAAATTTAATATTCATTCATAGTTATTTTTTGAAATTTCGAACAAGAGAGAGAGAGAGAGAGAGTCTGATATAATTTATATCATTACTTAATATATATATATATATATGTTTTCCTCTTGAAGCTCCTACAGTGGAGAGGGAAAAAATAAGATTTCAAAAAGGTTATCATTGATTATGAGAGAAAACTATGTATAACATTCAGTATAGTTTCGTTAGCATTACAGTTTATTTTTTACATTACTATCTGTTTATATTTTCATTTATTAGTACAAAAGATTTTTTTCCGACTTAATATTTTGAAAAAGTCTACTCTATAAATATTGTTTATATTTCTTTTATAAAATATTTTTTTTTCTTTGGCGCATTTGTTACTTTGCTATATGTATCTGCTCCTTTTTTCAAATAGGTTATATTATGGTTAACAAAGACGAGCGAACAACTAGATTTTTCCTCTGTATTTTTACTATTTCTTGATTAATAAAAAAATAATTAAAAAACTATTAAACAAAAGAACCCTTATTTTTGAAAATACTTTGAAGAAATAATAGTTATCCTAAGTTTAAGCATTGAACAAATTTTGTGAATCAAATTTCTCATAAATTTAAAATCAAGCTTCAAAGAAAGAAAGGAACAAAGTATATGGAAAATAAATTTGTTCTTACAAACATAATACTAATAACGCAGGTATCATGCATGAGTGAATTTTTATACTTGACTGACAGGTTTAATAAATCAAACTACATAAGAAAATAGCCATTTTGTATTCAATGTTCTTTTCTCTTGAATCTTTAAAAGTGTTATACTCTATTTTAATAAATATATATGCAAAAAAATTCACTTACTTAATTTCTTCAAAGCTGTTTTCGACGAATGATAAAATTATAAGATCCTAATTCGAGACATTTTTTCATAGAGAAAAAAATGTTCCAGTATGAATATAAGTTTAAGAGGTAGTAGTATACATATCCGTTGATAATGCGTTCTGAAACCTTATAAGCTTTCGAAAACTTATAAACTTTTAATCCATTTTTTACATTAAGGCGGCTCTCGTCTACAAACCATTTTGATTTCTTGAACGTAAAGTTAATTCTATGGAATTTCTACTTTCTTTCTCAGAAATATTTACTATTCGAATGCAATAAAGTGATCCGAAAGAGAAAAAAGTAATAAAGGTTTCTATGGAATCAAATTTCCTCCCGAATTTTGAGAGTATTTTTAAATATTTCTTAAAAATTCCAAAACCAGCAAACGAATGAATAAATTAGGCGTAAAAATATTTTTAAAAATTAGAAGAAAAATGTAGTTCCGCAGAAACCTTCATTATATTTTGTTCTTTAGGATGCACTTTTATTGCATTCGAATAAGTAAAATAGTCTAGGTCTGGAGGACAAAAGTAGAAATTACTATGGATTCACTTTACGTTCACGAAATCAAAATGGCAGGTAGATGGGAGTCTTAATGTATATGCTAAAGCTAAAAAAATCCTTTCTTTCAATTAGAGTATACAATATGAAATGTGAAACATATTGTTACACTTTGCATGGAAATGAGTAACAAACCTCGGATTATAACTTAAGGATGTTTTTGATACGAGGTTTTCATCTTTAACTGAAGCAGAAAAATTTTAACTTATCAGGAGTTGAAATTCTTAAATGTTTGAAATTACTGTTGGAAAAACAACAATCGGCGCACAGAATTATACGACTTTAGATGGACGATTCTAAACAAATTTTAAGATTCACTAAAATTAATCTGTTAATATGAAAATGTTTGGTTGAATTCAATATTAGATCACACTATGGTGACATAAAGCCACAGTACCCTAGTCGTCATGGTCATGAACTCGTGGCTTGCGTTGTTTCCATCGAGTCGTAGATTCGAGTAGATGCTACTGAAACAGTTTCAAAATAACACTGCTACTATGTAACAGTTTTGATTCAAGTTAAATTCTTTCGAGGCCCCGAGTCCTCCTGTTGACGTGATGTAGAAGTTTGGAGAGGGAGGTGTCAGCTCAGATGTCGTCCTCAGCACTTGACAGAGGATCAAAATGACGAGGTTCGTCGCCAATAATGCTCGTGTTCCATCCAAATATGATGAAAATAAAACGAACAATAATTCAATCGTTTGCGGCAAAAAAAATATGACACTGAAAAATTGCGATAGATGCATCGAATAGGCTATCCTTGTAATGTAAACCAATTACATCCTTCTTTATTGCAAACCGTATTTCTTGAGTAATTTGGCAACACTTTATTTCTTGTCGCCAAGGCTTGGTAATAAAATGTAATGGAATAATAATATTTTACCTCGTGTTTTTCTACATTACGGTTTAGTACTAAATCTGTTCTTCAGTTTACTTCGATTATCAGATTAAAGATTGATTTCAACTACCCGATCCATGGGGAAATTATTTTCAGTATAAGGTAAGAATCTTGGAGATAGGTTTGGTGTGATTGGTTTTGTTAACGTCGCACCAGAAGCAACACGAGGGCTATTGGCTACGGACTTCGTAGTTGTAAGCCTCGGTCAAGAGACAAGTCAACACCTGATTTGGCCCCTCCCCCCCTTAGCTTCTACGCCAAGACAACGGGAGGGCTTTGAGCCTCGTGGCAAATTGAACGTACATCAGCCGAGAAATATTAGGAATAATAGCCTTTGTTGCTCCCATAAAATCCCATAAAATCAACTAATCAATAAGATACAAATATGTTTCAGTTATAGATGCAGTATACGTCCAGACGCCAAATTTAGTTTTTCGCTAAATTAATATGCGCGACATTTAGACCTTACTGGGCAAATGGTAAGCTCGAAATTTGACATAAAAAGATATTTCCAAAAAAAGGTGCCAATCCAGGCTTATACAGCATCAGCTACATTAATTCTTGTAAGTTGAGAAAAGTCAAAGTATATATTAATATTTATTATGTTTCTACTGACAATTAAAGTGATATATATATATATATATATAAACCTATTATATCATAACTAAATTTTGTGTTTATGGATTGGCGTCTCTACAAAATGTTTCTTACTCTAGTTATGAGAGGAATTTTCTAGTTTTTGCGGTTCTATTAATATACTAAGTTTTAAGCTTTTGTTCTTTTGTTTGAATTTTTATATAAGTATTACTTAAAACAATATTATATACTATTTACCGTACTATCATGAGATATTGAAATAATTTTTGGTATTATTATGTATCATATTGTTCATTAAAACTTCAGAACATATTTCAACATATAATATTTGACTTTTCAATTTCTTTTACAGCTTACTGTATAATAATACAAAATAAATTAATTTAATTAATTTTCCTTTGAAAAGTTTGAAGTCTTTGATACATTTAATAAAATTTTCATCAAGGACCATAAATAGGAAATGTATATTTGCCGTTAGAATTCGATGAGATTATGGAATTTGTTTTATGCCTTATGTGTAACCTTGCGGAACTAGTTCCGCACTGGTAACGAGCTTCGATCTCTATACTAACACAACTTTCAAAAAGTTCATTCTGTCGTGATATACATCTCCAGTGTATTTTTCCTTTCGTATTAGTATCAGCGGTAACGAAGTGGCTGATACCCAACTGAAGAGGGCACTTCAATAGCCTCGACTTTTACTAGTTTAACTTTTCTAGAGATTTGCTCAAGAAATAAATCTAATATCGGCCTTTTTTAGTTTTCTCTCCGACCTCATGACTGATATTGTGGAAAGCGGCCGAGTGGAGCCATTGCTTTTGAGGGTGATCGGGCCAGCAGACTGCGATGGCGAGATTTCTAATCGGTCACTTGTGTTGCTTCGAATTTGACCAGGAATATAAAATATTCCCTGTCAGCAGAAATCGTGACTCTAAACATCTTTCCGCTTTGGGGCTTTCCAGAGAGGAGTAGAACAAGACTCCTCTTCTTGTCAGACTTCTCGAGTGTTTTGAGGTTGATGGATCTGATCTAGCCCATTGGCTAGATCAGATAAGATTAGAAAGATTGTTAGTAAGATTAGATATAAGTAATTTCTATGACCATGTTGTGGTGACTGTACGATTAAGGAACATAAGAGCCAAATTTGGCTAGGGTGTGCTGAACTATGTATAACTGGGATATAGAAGTTAGAAAAAAATTGAAAAAAGTTTAAAATCAGTTCACGTGAAACAGAATCGATAAAAGGGAAGAATTGTTAAGGTATGATGAAGGGAGGGAGCGTTATCCATTTTTACCAAAGACAGTAACCCATCATGGAAAAAAAAAGAATTTTACTTATTTTGATACCCATACTTACATAAGAAAAAAAAAAGATTATATATATATATAACCAAGATCAATACAAAACAGGAAGAAACATCAATCTTTTTTTGAAAATTAAAATTTAATTTTCTTATTTGGTAAAATTGAATGTTTTTCCTAACATGATTTACGCATTTAGTGTCACTAAATTAATACTTTTAGGTGTTTTTTTTTATCATTGTACATTTTTGTAATGTATTTCCTTCATTACTTATAATTCTATCGCCATCTTAAAGTCGAAATAAATAGCTAATAAGTTCATACTCTATTTGAAGATATGTGAGAGAAAGACATCGCAGTTTGTTAGCTCTTAACATAGAATATGCGAAATGTCTCTCGATCTCTTTAACTCGGTTAATCTAGTTTATCTTCTAATAATAGTCTTAAGATTGTAAACTAGGATTAACTGAATTTTTAGTTTGCCAAAAGCAGCTCCTTAAGATTTAAAGCACTTTTTTTAGATCATAGCAGATTCTACTCTAGTATCACTTTCAAGCATATGCGTTAAATGCGATTGTTCTCTTCCAATTTATAAGAGCTACTAATTTGCGATATCCTCTATCCTTTTCTCTCCTTTCAATTCTATTTTCGTATATAGTTACTTATGCTTAATTCAAGTTACCTACGAGTTCTTGTCTTCCTATTTTACCTAATCACTTTCTGTTTTAGGGGTTGAACTGCATAGCGCGTCAATGTACTAAAGATCCCGAGGTTAGAAGAAAATTGCGAATATTGCTGTTTCCATTTTTTTTGTTTGTTATTCTTGGTCATAATACGGAAAAACTCTCAATCAAAGAATGATAATTGAGGATGATGTTTCTAGTCTTTCTTTCTTATTAGCATTTGCGTCAACGTTTTTTTTTTCTTTACATTCTCAGATTACTATATATAAATTTCAGTCACTTCCATAATAAGTTATCGAATTTTATATTCTCCGGTCATTCACTTATTAATTTCAACTGTAATGGATAATTTATATACTTTCAAACAATATAATTCTGTTTTATTACTGGTACATCGACAACGATATGATAAACCACAGAAGAAACCACTATACAGCGCCAATGGGAATAAAATTTTTCGTTTGGATAATGCTGCTTGCGACATTATTATAAAGAAAGAAACTAAGCCTCTTCAGGTTATATCCACTACCGACCAGATTTTGAAATCCTTCGTTGACAACTGTAACTTGACCTAAAAGAAGCAATAATTCTATATAGAAGTCTCCGGATAAAAACTCGTTTGAAATTGTTTGGGTATAACATCCGTCTCTTCATTTAGCACTACCGGCACATCGTGTCTTCCGGAAAGATGGCGGCTTCGATACACTGGATTCGTATCTTCCAGGTAAATCGGAGGTTTCTGTGAAGATAACATCTACATTTATGTTCAATTCCTTAACCAATAGAATGTTCTTTTGTGATTTTCTGATTTAAATTCGTCGCCATGTTCGATTGAGGACAGGATGTCCGCAGGATAGTTTAAATTTGGAATGTTCTTTATCACTTCTTCAAATGCTTCATATCCTTATTCATCACTTCTTCATTAAGCAAAATGGGAATGAAAAAAAAAAAAAAAAAAGGTTTAGTTTCTTGGAATTTAAGGCCATTTTTTCTCTAGAATTTAGATTCACTAGAATCCACTGTTGTTATTGATATTTAAAAGCATTTTCTCTAACATGGGTTTTCAGTAACATTCATAGAAACAACACGGGGCTATTAGTAGACTAAGACACTAAACAACGACAAACATGTTTTTTGAACCACGGTCAGAGCGAGGGACGACACCTGAGCTGGCACCACCTCTCTACTTCCACACCACACTCAGCATGGACTTTGGACTCCGACAGATTTAACGTGCAACAGCCCACGCTACATGACTGGGTTTCCCAGCGACCAAGATCGACCCGCATGCAAAAACAAAGTCGGTCACAGTCGAAGCCATGACCACTAGGTTACCACGTAGCACCATTTAAAATAGAAGCTCATTGTTTTAGAACTCTATCAAGACATTATTTAATTTATTTTTTATTTGGATTTAGCTACAATTGGTCTTTTATTTTAATTAATAAAGATCTCTTTTATAGAATTAAAAGATTGTTTTCAATCCATTATCTTAAAAACAAACAAATTTTTAGAAATAATGCTTGCTAAGTAATAAACAAAAAAAAAAAAACTAAATGTTCATGATATTGAAGCACGCGTACCTATATTTAATGAATTATGGAGGGTTTTTTTTTTTAATATTTACATTTCGTAAGTGATTTTACCAAATTCTGTTTAATCAATTCTCTTTCTTTTACCACAAGGAAAACCATCATTTTTTCCGAGTTGTTTATAGAAAAAAAGACCAAAGAGAACTACTCATTTTCTAATTTAATTTATTACGATATTCTTGGAAGGAGTCTAAAGATAAAATAACGTTTCTGGTGTGAAATCTTGTCGACCTTTTCTCTAAATTAGACATATGCCACGCAGAGCGTTTTATATATTCGTATTTTGTCTGTGCAGTGTGAATCGACACAGTTTCCCTAATTTGTCGTGATATCGTATGTCCTGACCAGATGAGTTTATTATGTAATCTTATTAAGCGCTTATTTTAATAATTTCACTATTATCATAAGCAGGCAATTTCCTTTTTTTTTATTCACCTTCCATTTTTGGGGAAAAATGATACAATTTGGCATATGTCCACTACATAACATGGTGCGCAGTGGGTATTAACAATATCAAACTTTCAAACTTAACCGATATATTATGATTCATCGATTCGATTACTACAAAACAAAAAAATTGAAAAATTGCAGGGCTCGACCTGATGGGATAGTAAAAACATTGTAGAACTCTGCTTAATTCATATATAAGTTATGTGGTGTCGGATTCACAAAGAGAACTCCTTCACTCCCTCTCCTTAAATGGAATGAAGGTTGCGATCACCGAAATGATTGAAAGTTCGGCCTGGAATTGCGCCAGTTTTTTTTGTCGACGAGAAATTTTGCCAACTTACATAGTGTTCACACAATAGCTG
>BMAW01086105.1:383988-410203 GCA_019974015.1 Nephila pilipes
ACGTTACAACCTGTAATAATTCTTTTCTAACGTCTATTTACGTAAATTAAGGAAATATAAAGTAATAAGTTCTGAAAAGGAAATAATAGAAAAAACCATAGAGGAACTCTTGTGCGTGTTTGAACAGGATGAAAAAGATTGAAGCTTAATATATAACTCATCACTGTTGAAATATAACTATTTTAATTCGATAATTTTTAAACTCAATAATTGATTTCACGAAACTTATAAAAGCATCGATTAACATAACCTGTCTCAAAATACCTTAAAATTAACTTGTATTTTAAAGGTGAAACTACACACATAGAATATAAGTTTTTATATCATAAGAATTATAAAATATCCAAGTTTTAACAGCGATAGTTGATTTCTGTGCTGAGAAATTTTTAGTATTTTACCTTATTGATTGGTAATAGGTATTGATTAGTTGTTTGCTATAATTGTCAATAAAATTTCCAATCCTGAAGATTAAGTTTGATTATAAGACTTTTAAGTCACCGAAATATATTCGGAGTTAGGATTCTTAAGACCGGTTTTCATTCTCTTTTTTTCACTTTAGTGTTGCATATATATGATATGGGTTACAGTTTGTACCCGATTTAGTCTACAAAATATTACCATAGAAAGTGTTTCTTGATAGTTGTCTCATTAAATGTATGACCACAACTAAAAAACCCTGTCGCTTAACATTTCATGAATAAGAATTTTTAACAAATTCTGTAGAATATAAAACAGAATAACCTTTCACGAATGAAGGTCATTGAATATCTTACAAAAGCATGTAAAACCTAACAAATTGTTATTATTTTACTCTATATGGCAAATCCAGGAAACAAAAGTCGGCATGTATTTGAGAGACTATAATTTTCTTCAGAAATACAAGTAGCATTTATTAAAATTGCAGTTAAGAAGTTTATAGTTATACAATACGAAAACCTGATCTGTTAGATAAAAAAATCAACAAAAATATCTATACATAACAGCGATTAAAATCTTCCCAACAAATCTGTATAACGTCGTCAAAGGCTTTACTGTAAATGTGATGTAAATTAAGGCAAATGAAACCTGAATTGCATATTTGTGGGGAATTTCTCACTTTAGATTCGATGTCCGATTGCGACGCTCTGGTACGAGGTCAGGAAGGCTGGATTTTTACTCCCAACTACCCCTCGGACTACGACGACCACCGGACTTGCGACTATGTAGTGCAGAGGCTCACTCCGGACACGTGCCGAGTAGAGATGACTCTCAACGACTTCGACCTGGAGGAGAGCGACCATTGCCTCAACGACTACCTCGATCTCAGGGATGGACAACAGGGAGTGCTTTGCGGTGCCCTCGCTTCTGGCACCAAAAGTATGTACCATTATTGAAACTAAATTTGAAGTAATGTTTACAAGATTATATATTACCCATGCATAATCTTGTACACGTGTTTTCATTAGTGATATTTTAATAGAACTTTTTGCCAAGTTAAAATACAAGGTTATAATCCTTCAGGGATGGCTGTCACGTATACGTGCCAGCATGAAAAGCACTCACTTCCCGGCTGGCCCACCGGCGTGACAGAGCTTATTTTCGTTCATACCCCGGTCGTTTCGCATACGTGTCAGGTCTTGGCACAAGTTCTCATTATATGTCCGTAGTATTTGAGATACTAGTATATTTGACCTTCTGCACAAAATGAGACACATGCAAATGGATTTTGATTGTATAAACATATGGGAAACTGCATGTTCTCGATTTGCAGACTTCCTGATGACTGCTGAAATGTGTATGTGATATTTGTTGATAGTTGGTGGGAGAGTTTTAATTTTTGCTACAGGTAAGGAGGAGGGTGCTTGAATTTATAACCTAGTCTCTCAAAGAGAATTAAACCTTCAATGGGTGATTTTTTTTTGAGTATTACAGTGCCGAAGCGTCGAGCATTTTGAACTGAAGCTGAATTTGCAGAAATAATGCAGAATAATACAGATAATAATTTTCAATTTTTCTCCCTGAGAGTACTGTAATACATTTCAATTATTTTCTGTTGATGTTACTTAATTAATACTTTCATCTTTCTCGTAATTTCGTGGTGGGGTTAGGCTTAGTAGCAAAAAAGATCTCCTGGCCTCACGAAAAGGTTAAAAATAATAAATGCTAAGGATTTCAATTATGGCTGAAATCCTATGCAAGGTTAGTTTAAAAAGTATTTTTATTTCACGACAGATGACGCCGCAAGTATTACCATATTGTGTGATGCCATTTGTTAAACGTAACAAATGTAGCGCTGAATCAACGGTTAGTTTTAATTTGGTTGCTATTTGCCTCCAAATCAAGATTTGATTGCTTTTGCGTCGATTGTCTCTGTCGAAGAAACCCGAATTCATAATCACAACCGGAAACCAAGTAACAATCAAAACAATGGATTGTTTTCAGTTAATCTACTCCAAAGAAGGCGAGACCGGCAGGAAAATTTATGGCGATTATTTGTTGAAATGCGCAAGCGTCATACTTACAAAATTCTTAGAAAAAGGAAAAACGATTAATCGTCAATTCTAGATTGAGTTATCCTGTTCCTATTCATAATACCCCATTTCCCAGTCCTGACATAGGTACATTTTGAGACGCTTTCATGTGTTACAGAATAGATTATAAAAATCAAACCAAACAACCTTTCTACATTTCGTTTATGAAGATTTGGTCTTGATAAAACTTAAAATAAGTTGATTAAAACAATATATGAGGTGGAGCTATTAAATAATGAGACCGACGCTGCTACAGAAGAAGAACGCATGTGCCAAATACTAACGACAGACAGCTGTTTAGCGTGAAGCCTTCTCATTCTAATGCAGTGCCTCTCGCTTCTGTAAACATATCCGTATACCTGTAGCCTTCGTTCGCATTAGAGATATTTGTTTGTTTTGCCAGAAAAATGACAAGTGAGCAACGAATTGTTGTGAAATTTCCCATGAAAATTGGAAAACCCTCTACTGATACTTATAATTTATTGAAAGAAGTGTATGTCAATGATCACTGATCGCGTGCACGAAGTTTTTAGTGGTTTAAGCGTTTTCAAGATGACCGAGAAGACGTTGAATAGGATTCAGTGTCGTCCTTCCACGTCAAAAACAAATGACGATATCGAAAAAATTGCTATACTGGTTCGATCTGACCGTCGGTTAAGTATTCGTGCGATTGGTGTGACTGTTAGAATGGACAAGTAATTCGTACGACAAATGTTTCCACCAATACAATGCGACGGCTCATTTTACATTGCCTATCAAGAGGTTTCTGGCGAAGTACAGCACCCCAGTGTTAGACCTTCAGCGTTATTCATGTGACTTCTATTTCCTATGGTGAAATCTTCATTAAAAGGAAAAAGATTTGAATTCCCTAAAGTTGTGAAAAGAAAGCGGAACGAGCTGATAGAAGAAGACTTCCAACACTGTTTCGAATCACGGAAGATTCGCATGAAGAATTGTAAGGATAGAGGAGAAGTGTATATTGAAGGCGATAAAAAAGTAAATAATTATGATTTCAAAATAAAATGTCTTACAGCGCCAGTTTCATTATTTAATCGCCGCATCTCCTAATTTCAAAACAATTAAATCAATAACTAATTTTACTCTTATATATTCGTATTTAAACTCTGTTTCATACACAGGCCAGATCATTAGAAACGCATAGTAATGTTTTTCAGAAATACCTTATTGTAAAATTAAAATAAATTTCGGTAAAATGCTAGAGGATTTGACACGTGTTCTCAATGTACATGTTTTCAACCACGCCCATAAGTTCTAAAACTTTTCAGACAATTGAGAGTCATTATTGATTTAATCAAACTGAAGGAGATATAATCCCTTATAAATAAACTTATTTAGATCATTTCGCTTTAAAATGATCGATTCTTCTTGTTGCCAATATTTGGGAGTAATATAGTTACTGAAAAACTTTCCAATGATGGAATTATACGAAGTAATTTTGTATTTTGTATTTTTTTAAATGAAAATTTCTTTCATTAGTGCTCAGTCTATAAATTTTAATGTAATATTTGTTTATTTTTATGCCTGTATTTCACGGTTTCCGATAGTTATTAGAATTTAAGGCATAATATAAGACAAGATGACAAAAAAAGGAGAGTAACCAATTGCTTTTTCATGAATGGTTAGTTTTCAAATGCACTTTTTCAAACAACACTTATTTCCTTCATATATCCCTTGCACCAGCTAAAGTTCCATGATATATATATATATCATGGACCTTTAGCTATATACTATAGTACGTGTATAGCTAAAGGTCCATGTATATTGTTACGTGGCATATATATATTGTTACATTGTTAAGTATATTATTACGTGGCATATAACTATGGGAATTTGCTAGTAATTTTAGAAATCTACATTCGAATGTTGATTTATATATTTATGATTATCATTATAAATGTTTTAATTTTTTGATCTTTTCGATTTATAGAACAGTTGCAATTTCGATCAGGGCAATATACGATGACTCTACGATTCAAAACGGACAAAGAAAATACCAGAAAGGGATTTATGATACAATTGAAACAAATTCCGCGATCTTGCGGAGCCACAAACGTTCCAAGTAAGAAAGTAGTTCTGTTTTTAATTCCTTTGGCTGAACAGTTTAGAATGGTCGTTTATAAGCGCTAAGATTCATAATATTCGGAAAAATTTAAATTTTGATCTGATAAAAGTAAGAAGAAAATAGAGAGTCCCATGTTACTCAGAGTCCCCTAATAAAATTCCATTACACATTACATCTAAAGTAATAGAAATTTGGCCGTAATTGTATTTATTGTAATTTACTGACTTATTAGCGACGTGTTGAATTTCATATAGGAATGGTATTGATAATATTGTACGAAGATTATTTTTTTTCTTTATTTCTACCTTCGTGCATTAAGTAAATTCATATAAAAATAATTCAGTACACATTCAAGCTTGGATGATTTGAAGAAAAAAATCTAAACTCGAGAAAACTTTCGAGAAGAAAAACTCTAGTTATTTAAAAATTCGAAAAAAACATATGTTTTCTGATAACAAGAAGTAAATTTTGTATAAAAGTTAATTTCTTAACTTTTGTGTATAAAAGTTAAGGATTCAACACACAAATTTATTTTATAGTATATATTTATTTATATATTTAAATTAAATCGAATATTTTTATACTGTATTTTAATAAGTTACAAAGTTTGTTTTAAATACATTTTTATTTGCCTTTTTAAATGCAGTTTTTGAGTCATTGCAACTAATTTCAACCTATCAAGTGATAATGAAATCTTTTACATACGACTGTTCTTCAAAAAATTGTCGAGGTTCATGTAAATGTATCTTAAATGTTTTTTGCTGGATCTTTTCCTGCTCCTATTCCTTCCATAAATTACATCCTCAGTTTAGTTGTAGTCCATCACTTGAGCAATAAGATCCTCGTCAGTTATCGTGTCGCAGTCTTGTTAGTTGTCTTGTCTTGCTTTGTTCGAAAGTCTTTCAAAAATTTTTTTTTCTCTAAACATAATTTTTTTTAGTTGGATTCTATTTTAACGAACGCTTTTGTTATGGAAAATAAAATGACACCTCAAAGCGGAATAGATAACTAAACTGGTAACGTTTATAATAATATGATCTAAAAAAAATGTACCTTTGAATCTATTTGGTATCATGTTTGTTTTCCGTTGCCAAAGTGTGGGCTAAAATAGGATTTTACCGAATTTTTATTTAAAACTCAACGATAAAAATTATTTTAATTGAAATTGGCTCTACTGATTTCATTTTAATATATGCTAATGTTTATTTATATAATTTTTTTTTCTTTTTAACATATATTTTATTATTTTTATTTTGAATGTATTTTTAAATTATTTTTTTTATTTTATCTTATTTATATATTTATTTTAAAGATTTATCTTTTTATGAAAGGACTTCGCTTTTGGTATGGAGCTCATTCGACGATGAATGTTTCGAGTCTTTATAGCGGGTTGCCTGCATCTTCCTAATCAGTATTGCCGGTTTCTTAGCTCGTCTTTTCGTTCTAATTCTTGATGCCTATCGCAAGCTTCTGGCCCTTGCTTGCTGTTTCCTAGACATTATCATTTTCTTTTCGAAGATTCATCGTTATTGTTTTGAGCGATCCATGTATCCTTTATTTTATGCCCATACATTTTGATGACGCCATTTTCTCAAAACAACCTGTTAGCACATGTTAATGAAACAGCATTTGCCAAAAGATAAAATCTATCATTTTGTCATGTGATAAAATTACTCGAAAAAAAAAAACGACTTTTTTGCAATATTTTGAACCTAGAACTGTGTGTAAGTTCTGTTGGAGAAAAGCATAAGATTAATTTTTGGTTAAAAGTCGGGCCATGTACCTGTAATACAAATTTCTATTTTAAGCACCTGAAGTGTTTTTTTTTTCCAGCAGGTCCCAATGCTTGCAATCAGTATATCGATACGTTCACCAGCAGCGTGACGTCCCCGGGTTATCCCAATGGCTATCCGTCCAATCTACGCTGTGCTTTCACCATCCGTAGGGCTGACTCTCGGATATGCAAGGTTCTGCTCGAGATTCGCTTGCTTGACTTTGGCAGACACTCGGCCGGACCCTGCAGGGGCGACTACCTCGAGTTTCCAGATCTCTCAAGGACGTGCTCGGGATATCCCTCCAGGAGTGAGTTTAAGTTTCGTGCTGCCATCTATTAACGCTCAGAGGAAACAATAATGTGTTTGAAACAATTTTGATGTTTTTTTTATGAAGTGAGGCTTACTCCCAGATATTATTGCAGACAACTGCATATTTTGATATTGTAATTTAAAAAAACATTGTCAGACAGTAAATATATTTTTGGTGAAAATATCTAAAAAGTATTTTATTTAGTTATACCATCAGAATTTTCAGCTCAGATGCGGTATAAACCCGGAAGCCAAATACTACCTTGCCAATATTGGTGATTTATAAAAAAGATTAAGTCTATTATATAAAGTATTCTTATAATTCAAACATGAACTTTAGCATGAGATGCCTTATCACCAAAAAATGAACCTCATTACCCCGGGCGTGTACTATATCTGTTCTGAATTTTCTACAAACAAGTTATAAGGTAGCTATGTTATTAAAATAAATACTAAATATTACTTTTTAATCTAAAATAAGTCGTCATCTATTTTCAATGCTTCAACATTCTAAGATTTAATGCAATTATTTTTGTTCTCCCTTGGCAATGTTTTAATTTCAAAAGTACAATAGCCTGGGGTTATTCTTTTTTTAGTACACAATCGACGATTCCTGAAAATAAATTTTAAGTGAATAGTTGTAAATTGAAAACTTTTTTTAAGGGTTGTAATCATTGTTTTTCCAACAATATTACATTCTGATCATGACTAGGTTTAATTGCGATAAGATGCTTTTAGAAATTATATTCACTTGGAGTGCGGTTTATTTCTATTTAACTAAAATAAATAGTGTATTATTTATTATTTCTGCGGCTCCAAAGAATACAATAAAAGCATAGAAACCTCTTACAAAGCTTCTACGTCTGTAAGATTTCTAACTTCGTACAGTGACGAATCCAGAAAAAGTCGATAGGGGCTCTCAATTATTTTTTCTTTAAGAAGTTCTTAAAAAGTAACAATATTTGCTAATTTTGTTTATTATTTATGTTTACTTAGTCCTTGATCTAAGAGTAAAACAGATATTAACTTAAGAATCAAATTCAAATTCGGAATTTAAAACTTGCAGTGGAATAGATTTCTCGGTCATGAGCTTGGACTCAATGACCGATGCATGTTAAATCTGGTCGGGATCCTTTCTTTAGCGCGGTGTGGAAGTTTGGAGAGGGAGGTACCAGCTCGGGGTCGCCAATAGCCCCATATTGCTTTCAGTGCACCGTCAATAAAAAATGAATCAATCAGTCAAAAATTAGACAAAAAAAATTAGATGTTAAAAAAAAAAAAAAAAAAAAAAAAACTTTTAAATTTGGTTGGAATTTCTTGTTCAGGTATGATATTTTGTTTGGGCATGAAATTTTGTTTTTGAGGGAAAGTAAATCTAAATTAAGAAAAAGAATATTTTGTGCACAGTGCAAAGATGAAAAGTCTCTGAAAAGAAAAAGAATTTATGTAAAATATACACTAAGAGAACAATTCCCGAGAAATTAATAATATATAGAGTGGACCGTGACACATTTTAAAATGAAATAAAAAATTGATTAATTGACTTACAATAACATGGTTTCGACGTAAATGCTTTTTACGATGAAAAATTTTTTTGAGTTTATTTAGGAAGGTACTTTGAAACAAAATCTATCATTTTAATGCTAAGATTGTTTCGTTTCGCCTATTAAAAACTATTCATGTCGATAAACATAATTTTGGACAGGCATTGAATTTTTTTAGAAAAAAAGGAAGTGTTTCTGACAGATAAAGCAGGGCAGGTCAAGTACATCCGAATAAAATGTTGCTTGAATCGAAAAACACCTTCCAAGACTTTGATTCCAAGACTGGCGATGAGAATTTCATCTCTACTACTACATATTCCTCGTATGACGATATGCTGAACTCAGCGTGAAAGTCTGAATTGTTAAGCATATAAGGAGCAGCTACTACAGGCTTTATATTATACGTCTATGACATGACGTCTTTACGTCCATGTTTGAGTTTCGCTTTCGGGATGCTTTGGAAGAACTTTTGGAAGAATTTTGGAGCAACTTTTCTTGCATCTGGTAAGGTTGACAGGCACAACATGAGAGTACAGGAACAGAGAATTTTTATTATGCCGTTGAAACTATCCGAGGTAGTGCGAAAATTAATGTTTGATGCTATTTAAGGTGTATTGATATCATGAGCTTTTACGTTTTTGCAGAGCCCGGAATAACAAATGAAATTTATCTGCATAAGATGCACACTTTGGAATAAGGTCATTGGGGTTGCGTATAAAAATAATGTGGATCTTCTTGGGCAAAAATAAATGTAATGAGATTTTGATGGTGTGATTCGGTTTTTGTTGTTTTTACTATATAGCACCATCCACGGACAAAACTCGGGTTATTTATGCAAATAAAACTTATCACGTGGGAAGCATTTTGAAACAATTCGCCGTCTCGTATACCATTTAGTTCATTTTATACAAAATTTTCAAATGCGTCGAGGACTTTTTTTGCACTTGATAATATTCACCAAATTGAAAAAGTTTGCAGCCCATGTTTTAATATTGCATTTCTTTTCCTCCTTAGAAATTGTAGATTTTTTGCGTGGAAGTGATCTTTTAACCTTCAATTTCGTAAGTGATGGTTATGGATCCGGAAAAGGATTTGATATCGAAATCCTGCAGGTGCCGGACTCCTGCACATCTTCTCCTGCGCCGCCGAGACTACCGAGACCAGGTGAGATTTTTCTATCCTTTTCAAAATAACGAACAGTTCGATCAGTAAGAGCTTTGGGCCACAAATCGTACTGTAATTTCTATGATCTGTTACGAACAAAATGTATGACATTTTGTATATATTTTAATGATCCTTAATTATTTCGAGGGTATATCAGAAAAAAAATGAGCATTATTTTTTATTCCATTAAATATAATGCTCTACCATCGCCGATAAATATCGTTAGTGATACATAGTAAATGTTTTTGTGCATTTTATTCTGTCTAGAGCAATGAATACGCACAAAGTTGACATCCATTCAAAATGGTGAGAACACTGGGCGAACTATCCAAGGGAGAAGTATAATTCATTATGTTTTTTTTTTTTCCGTTTTTCATGGATGCTTTACTTCCTTCATAAATTTAATGTGAAATTACTTCAGTTTGTAGTATTGATCCTACGAGTACCTTAAGAACGCTATTTGTTGCAAAAGTCCTGGTATACTGTCCCAGGAAGTTCTGCAATTGCATGATGAAGTAAAAAGCCACATATAGATCTTGATATATGACACCCTGGCATTGGGAGATTCAGCCCTATCTTCCTTACAGTCCTGATTTGGCCCCTTTCGACTTGCATTTACTTCTTAAGCTTTTCAAAAAACTCAAATGCAATGTTTTCCCTCAGATGATAGCAACCAATTTTTCTATAGCTTTATCTACCAGTACGACAAAAGCCTCAACTAACAAGAGAATTGCGTGGGAAAAAATATGTACCTTCATATATGATACTTTTTTAACATATATTTTTTAAAAAAATTCAATTAAAAAATAGGGAACCTTCCTTTTTGATTTGATTCCCGAATGTTATCTTAAAATTTGTTAAAATTTGATAAAAGATTTAAACTGAGATATAAACCTCGAAATATAAACCTCGAAATATTGATTTTATTGCTTATCAAAATTTATCATTGGAATTAAGTAGTACACATTTCATATTTAAACCCAATTCCTTGGGGAATTTTCTTTTGCCGCCAAAAGTTTCTCTCGTCAAAAGAGTGTCTTCATTTAAATATTAGTACCAAAATAAGAAATGAATGATACCAAATATTTTGGAAACATTTTGTAGAAAAGTTCTTTCTTTCTCAGTCTCCGTGTGTATGTGTTGTTTGACTGCAAGTAGAAAACCAACATTAAACCATTCGTAAGTTTACTGAACATTTTAGAGTACTTCTCTGCATTTATTTTTATTTCACTTCTTTAAATGAGTTGTGAAATCTTAAGGCTTTTGTTTTGGGAAATATTAAACTGAAATATTTCAGAGGAAAAACATAAAATGTCAAAATCTCTTGAAACTGCAACTTTGAAGTAACTTTACAAACTTCATCATATCATTTTTGTATTAGTAAACATGAATTAAATGTTTTCGTAATTTTTAAACCGAAAAATCAAATAGGATATTCGAAACACATGAAATGAACTATCCTAAGAATAAAGTATCGATGAAAACAGCACTTCCTACATCTTTCAGTTCGCATACCCCAAGATGGCTCGATTCCTTTCTGAGTTCACCGAGCTCCAAATCTTCAAGGCAGCCTTCCCAACCTTCCAACATCCATTGCAGAATCCGATAACTCATAAAACGTTTTATGTTGAATTAAATTGAAGGTTTATTCTTTCATCATATAGTTTCTCAAAAAAAATTTGGAGTAAGCAAACAAAGTGACACAAAAATTGGAAAAAAAAAAATTTATCTGATACTTAACAATGTATTTAATCACAAAGCTTTGACATTTTAGGCTCAAAAGAAGATAAATAAAACCTCAAATTGGGAGATGCTTTTAGTTTGGTTTAATGTATTGTATTGAATATATGTTCTAGAGGATGCAAACCCCTGCTTGTGCGTCGTAAGTGATAGGAGTCGTTCCTTCCAGCGGACGCATCCCCTTTTTCATTGAAGATATTTTTTGTTAGGAAAGTCAATAATATAACTCATAATATCAATACAAATCTGCCTCCATTACCGCTTTATTTTCGTGTACTGCCTGTTGGGATTAACCGGTGTATTAAAGGTATGACATTGCTTCTTAGATGACCAGATATATCTATCCCTTTACTGTTTCTCAGCACCCCAAGCGAAAAGATGCATCAAAAGGCTTCCTTTTCCAAACCGGGCAATAGATAGGCCACATCTGATGTCAGTTGCAATGGTCCATTCATTCGTTTCATTAAACTCGTGGCCATGCTACACATGTGTGGAAATGATGCTAGGAATTGTGTATACGTCGGAGTGACATGTTGATTTAGGGTCCATCCATATGACTTTCGACGTGTGGTGCCAAAATTGGCGTGAGTCAGATAAGACCTGGTCCTGAAAGAACAAATGGGGTTTAGGAGAGTCTGAGGCTGCCGTGTACAAGTCGATGCTCGTTCCAAACAGAAATGGAAAAGAATTGAAGGGGAAGTAAGCAGCTCTGCCCGGAGGGTTTAAGAAAGACGGATTGAAAAAGGGAAGGAAAAAGAGGACCAGTGAGGAAGAGAAAGTAAAATTTTAATTTGGAGGACGTTATGAGATCAGGCACAACGAGCCTACCCTATGACAAGGCTACAAAGTATCTATAGCTATATATGAAAAGGTGAAAATGCCTTGTTAACCAACGTTTAAAATTGTGAATAAAAAAATAAATTTTATTAAATCTATGTCATCCATCTCGCTACCTAGATATTTTATTAAACCTGGGGTCACTACGTTATAAAAGAAAGAAAACATTCAGAGGGATATGGAACAAATACAAGTAATCTAATTTACAAAATACAAATGCATTTTATTTCCCCAAAACATTTTTATAACATTTTCTTCCGTGGCATTACTTTTTCTTAAGCTTTCTCTCAAATTAATTGTACTAGGAAGGTTTTTTTCCCATATATAACTATGAAATTACCAAATGTAAATTACTGAGAAATTGCTAATGTAAGTGACAAGGCAATGACCAGGACAGCACCGTTTTCTTTCTCAAGCCACCTTCTCCATCTCCCTCTTCGTAGGTGATCACCAAGAGTGCGACCAAGAGGTGAGTTCGGTGACCGGCCACTTCACTTCTCCCAAGTTCCCCAACCCCTACGGCCCTAATGAGCGGTGCAGATACACCCTCAGGAAGGTGGATCCCTCTGTGTGCAGCGTCGAACTAGATTTCAGGAGATTCGAACTCGAGTACAGTGGACCCCGGTGCAGCAAGGATTACCTCACCCTACCCAGCTTGAATAGATTGTGCGGAAGTATCAGCGGAAAACGTAAGTTTCTATACAAATTCATTTGAATTTAACGTTATGTGGTGAAGTTTTTTTAATCAGGCTGTTTTTTCTTCTTTCGTCGACAGTATTTAATTCAAGCATTATTTTACTTTTGTGATATAGACTCCTTTACCAACAGAATGAACATCACTAACCTTTTTCCTTGTCATGGATACCTTTTCATGCATATTTATATAAATAAAATTGTAAAGGGAGCCCAAAATTACACTAGAAAACAATTATAGTAATAAAAACAGTAATAAACGTGTTGCCATCTTAACCCATTAGCTTACTAATATTTTAGCCCATAGTCGACCCTATCTTTGCTATTTAATTTTAAGAGAATAAATTTTAAGGAAATTAGATTTAGAAGAATTAAAAGAAAAAGTATCTAAACTCCTCCTCAAATAATTATTTCTTACGGTGTGCTTTAGAAATATTGTGTAGTTGTAGACAAAAACCGAAAACAATTGCTTGTAACTCGCGATCTATCGAATTAAAACTAATGTATTTTACACCATAGAATGATTTTTCAGCTATTCAATGGTCTGCAACGTAACGCCATCTATTGACGGAAAGGAAAGAACGAAATACTGAGAAACTACAGTTGCTCAGTCCGTCTCACAGCCGGTGACATAATAATATGTGGCGGAATGGTAAGCTAATCGGTTTACGCGTTATATATATATATATATATATATATATATATATATATATATATCAGCATTATAAGTTATTCAGCTCTGACAAATAATAGATTCATTGAATTTAAAATACGATTTATCCGGGTTAAATCTTGTGTGTAAGAATTATTTACTAATTTGCGGAATTCGATAACAAAGGCAAAAAATACATATTTCAATCTTTCAAAATATACGCTACATATTCTTATATGAAGAGTGTAACTTATATACATGTATTTATATATTATCATATAAGATATTCATGGATTACATATTAATGATATCTTTCTTCCATTGTGCAGAGCTGATGGAACTCTCCAAGGACAGTGATTATGTAAATTTGTACTTCGTGAGCGATGGATACGGCCACGGGCTGGGCTTCGACATTCACGTCACTCAACTCTTCAACACATGCGAAGGTCACAGATTGCATGGTAAGATGGATGAAGAACGATTTTTAAGGAGTTTTTCTATCAGTAGATTTGTAAGATTCCGATATTTATGTTCATATGCTTTCTGAAGACACAAGGTAAAAACAAAATGCAGGACGATTACAAAAAATTCATTTCTATTTTGAAATGATAAAACTGCAAAAATTATCATTTGCATTTTTCAGTGCTAATAGAAGGAAAAAGAAGCAGGCGATATATTTTTGTTTGCAAATTTTCAGTTTTCCGTGTAAGTCACCAGATCAACGCGAACTCATTTCCTCGTTCGAAGAAACTGTCAAGACACGGTTCGTTTTCAGCGATACATCCATTAAAATGGAGATAAACCACTGAAACGCCTTTTGTGTTATTATATGCGAAATTTTCATCATTTGTTTCTGTATTGTGAGTATTTTAAAGAAAATGCGGATTTTATACATCGGACTATCAGAAAAGTTTGCACAAGCTTCGCCTACTCAGAAACATTTGTTGGGCTTCAGAACAAAGTCTGGCAAACCAATTGCTTCACACTATTTAATGATACCACTCTGTGACTGTTTTCCACTGAGCTCTCTGAGATTAATGTTGGGTATTTTACAAACAACTGTTTCGAAGATTTTACGTCCGAAATCGCTCCGTATTCAACACGAACATCAACATGCCCGAGTTCTGTGAGGAGAAAGAAGTCTGTCTGGTTACGAAAAGAAGACGTATAGAATGTTTGAAACTGTTTGATAACAAAAACGAAAAGTTTTTCATTTTCATATTTGTTACACTTTTTGAAATATAGTAAATTAAAACCCCAATAACAATTTTATAATCCCCCACTATTATCACTAAAGCTTCCCCCCCTAAAAGTTTGTTACTCACATTAAATCATGAATATTAGAAAAAATATCGATATTCCAATGATTACTTAGGTCTCTGGAAAAGGCGTTGATTTAAGAAGGAATTAATAACAGAAACGCTCGGAGGATTTCGATGCAAATGTGGAATGAAATTCTAATAAATAAAAGCAATGAATAAAAGAATAAAATGTTACAAAATATTTTATATAAAATGATAGAAAAAAATACTTTTATCCTAATATAAGTAATATATATATATATATATATTATATATATATATATATATGCTATATACTATCTATATATATTATATATATATATATATATATATAAAGCCGCGTGAGAAGTACTCTTGACCTCACTGACGGCTCGCTCTTTCAACCATTAGTTCATAAAAAAGCTTGTCCGACTGATTTGTTCAGTGATCTTAATAACTAGGCCCAAAAGGACTCCCTCTTGGAGTAGTTATTACAGCATTTAAACTTCTCGCTTAATTACTGAAGAGAGCCGCTGCATAACACCCTTCCCAGTACCATCGTATTGATACGAAGAGGAACATTCTGAATGATATTTGAAGAAAAGGTCGCTGTTCCAGCCATTAGTGCGATTGATATATATCCCTTTCCTGTTGTATTGAGTTTCGTTTTGAACAATTTCCATTTGACGCCATTGGCTGTCTGAAGTTGACATCATCATCGAGTCTCTTTGACGCATGCGCTATAGCCTATGTATCACTAGTTGTGATTTGTGAGTGATTGTCTTAATTAGAGGCAAATTTAGAGGGGAAAATTAGAAGCGACACCCAGAGGCAAATTTTTGCATCGGGGAATATACAAATAGTAATTGCTGGTTGTGCTGCCATCTAGTGTTCACGTCCTGGGTCACCACTTCAGTGGGAGAGGTGCTTTCTACCCCATGTTGGAGAAGGTCAATTAAACTTGAGTACCGGGGGTGTTTCGAACCTTCAACCAATAGGTCCGACTGATTTTTGAACTAACTGATTTAGACCAAAAGGCATGCCAAAGAGATTTTTTTAATGTCTATCTATAACATCAGTCAGAGCAAAAGAGATTATGTGATGAGTTTTGAAACATACTTCCTTTCATTTGATATAACGGGCATTTTTATCGCTTGATTCGATAATTTCAACTTGTGAGTTATGTTATTCAGCTTGCTCAGCTATAAATAAATTGAAATGGAATGAAGAAGGGAGATTATAGTGGTAGGAGTAAAGTTAGCTAAGAGAAAGATCAGAATGATGAAGGTAGACGTGTGCTTACGATAAAAATAAAGAGGTTCTGTAACCGCCCTTATTATATAAACTGTATACTGCCTGCCCCTAGTATCTGAGGCGTCCTCTAGCGGCCAAGCGATACAAAGAAGAACATTTCAGTGAAGACCAATGACGCAAAGCGTAAACACACTATGTTATTCCTATGGTAACATACTATGGTATCTCTTTATTTTCTACGTCTTACATTTAGAAATTAATTGTGCATGGTTGCCCGTGTGTAATTTCAAGTAATAGAACATTGTTACACTAACGTATGCATTTTATTGAACCTTAAACGACTCCTAATCATAATTGGTATTATAACGGAAACCCAACGGCCTCCTACACTGCCTTCTTTATTACAAAATATATATAGAAAATTAAGGGACAGAGAATCTCAGGGCATATTTATGTCCCAATCCTCGGGCTTCACTAAAGCTTTCTTCCTTGTTCTGCTTGTCGCTAGAGGACGCCTCTGCTGCTTGGAGAAGGCAGTATACAAATTATCCTATTTGGAAGGTTATAATTCTAGAATTCGAAATTAGATTGAAGCAATCATCTGTAAACGGTCATTTAGTTGGATCCTTTCTACAAATTTTAATATTGAACACGACCCGGTTGGTCAGTGTGAGATAAGTACAATTTGATAATGTTAAATATTAGGTGCGAATGCGTACAGGGTCTCACTCCACTTACTTTATACCCCAACTGATTTTTGGATCATTCTAAAGGTACAATAAATATCAATGGATTTTTGTATAATTTCTTCCTCGTGTGTGAACTTCAGTGATTTACAGTGGCAAGAACTATTGATAGCAGCAAAAACGGTATTGGGCAAATTCCTTTATTCCTATAACATTTTGTCGCGCGTTTTTAGTGTACAAAGCCCATTGTGTAATTTCTCTTACTGAGTATTTCACGGTTATTGCTTCGATGTTTGAAAGGAATACATTCACTCGTCACAAGGTAAAAATAGTTATGTTTTGATAAAAGAATGACCTTCTATTCTCAGATCCAAAGAAAGGAGAAAATAGCGAACTACTTCGGCCGATTTGGTTGGGTTGAGTTAGACTGCGTATTCACAAATATGAAAGAGGTCCCTAAAATTTAAAAAGATGCCTTCTCCTTTTCAGGAATCGACAATATTACAAATGATAATTTTAATAAAACCTCTACCTTCCCGTTAGTTCCTTTTTAATATTTTATTTATTCCTTTTTTCTAACTGTATGGCCTCCACAACCGTTTCCATTTTAGTACATCCTAATGGCCTCTCACGAACTCCTAGGGATACGCGTACCACCATTTCTTGAGAACCATTGATTTACAGTACGCATTCAAACAATTTTGTTTATTATTTTTTTTTAAAAAAAAACATTTTATGCTGCGACCCCTTTACTTCAGAAAACTTCACATATTTTCTCGATCTTGAATATAGAGGAATATTCTAATCAGTTCGAAAGAAGCTGTCATTTCTTTAAATTTGAATGAACAAAAGTTGTTTTGGTACATACCTGTACCCTTTTACAAATCAAACCTATAATTTGAACTTTTTTCTATTTAATAGGTTTCAGATTCCACAAAAGATGAGTAAAAAACCAGTTCAAAAATTCATTCTATCAGTATTAATGTATATCAACAAAAAAATACGCAAGTAAAATACATAAGTTGTGCTACATAGATGTTAGTATTTCAGACTTTACTATCATCGTACTGTAAATTTAATAATATAAATTAGCAATTTAAATACTTCTTCTTACTTTTATTTTCTTGTAAAATATATGTGTGTGTGACAAATAATAAAATCATTTCAATTCCAAGCTCCAGATATATTCTTTTCAGTAATGAAAAGTTTCAGATGTCTGTCTTTCTTCAATTAGGAAACTATAATTAGAAAAGAATAATAATCGAAATTGTGGAGAGTTAGAATTTTGTGGAATATTCATATTTCTTTTTTTAAAATGAAATTACACTGTCCAATGTCTCATCCGAACATATTTATCGAGATATTTTGATTTACGAAGAAATACTGCAATCTTAAATTGAAGTCAGTTGCAGTTATGTGAAAAGAAATTAACAACTCTATATGTTTCTAAATATTATTTTGAAATGATTAGTCTCTTTGGGTACAATAATATAAATGATGTGTATAATTTTTAATTTTGTGAGAAGGAGTTAAATAACTGAAACATAACATTAATTGCGGTTCGGTAATGAAAATATGCTTTTTTTTTGCTAACATTAAAATGGAAAAAAATTCTCTGTTATGGTTTAAAGAGAAATTTATTAAAATATTCAGCATGTTTGTAGCCTATTATTATTTTTTTTTCCAAGTCCTAACTATAATTATAACTAAATTGACGTATCAAACATTGCATAAAATCATGTTAAAATATAATTTTTATAAATTTTAATTAAAATAAGAGTACTAACATGATTTTAATAATACATGGAATGACAATAATACTTAGGATACCGCATACAAGAAAAAACTACATCTAAGCTCCAGGTATAAAAAATTTGAAACGAATTTTACATTTTACACATTTTATAGATTTACATAACAGCACTTACTCTTGAAGTACATATTCGGTTTCTCTTAACATTTCAATAAGAATTGCTTCAATCATTAAAAAAAGTTTTTGACTTGATAGAAAAACAACACAAAAAGAAAGGAGAGCCTCAAACCAATTTCATCTTATTTTTCTGAACAAAAAATACATTATCACATTGCGAAATACTCATTTCTTTTGCCATCACAGGTCCGTGCGACCAGGAAGTGGGCACTTTGACCGGTCGTTTTACATCCCCGGGCTTCCCCAGCTCTTACCCAGCAAACCAGCGCTGCACTTACAGCGTTCACAGGACCGATGCCACTGTATGCTCCGTGGACCTGCGCTTCATCACTTTCGATGTTGAGTTTTCCGGGGACCAGTGCTCCAAAGACTTCCTCATGATGCCGGACAGAACCAGACTCTGCGGAACCACCTCCGGAACACGTAAGTCAATTTTGATCAATCTTTTTGACTGAAAATGCATCTTTGACACATAAGCTGTCAACGAAGTGGATGCTGTGACCAAGTGATCAAGATCGCGAGATCGTTCGAACATTCGAATTAATCTGCCGTTTTACAGAAGACTCGTCGTGAAAAGCGCTGCACTTAAGAGTTCCAATTGAGTCTTAAAGATATCCTGTTGTGTGGCGTGGAAATCGGAAAAATTAGCTCTTAACTCAAGAGTCGTCTTCGTCCATTTTCCATGGTTCAAAATTACTAGATTTGTTCCTATGCCCCACATGTTATTCAAATGGGACATTAATTAAAAACATTCTAAGTTGACTTAAGGTCCATAACACTTTTCTAAATTTAACGTAAAATAACTAATTGGCTCACGAGAGTGACGTTTGGTCCAAAATGCTTCACACGCAGAAGTTTTGTTTGTGCAAATAAGAAATAGCTATGAATTTCACACTTAGATAGTGCTCTATGATCTTGAATTTAGTTGATCTATGTGTTTCATTTGAAAATATTAGGCGTAATAGCAATTCGAACAAGCAGAAATGATAACTCGAGATTCGAACTTTAAATGAGTCACACATATAGTGAGATGGGGCTGGAAAAAAATGATGTGTATATCTGTAAAATTGGCAGGTATTTGTTTCTACAAAATAAATGTAATGAATTTCGGGTGTGGAGCTTTCTTTTTGCTGTTTTTTAAATACAGTACAATCCATGGTGGAAATTCGCAACTATTTTTTATTTGCGGAAACGAATCTTCGTCGTTGGAACCATTTTAATCTTAATCTCAGTCTCGAAAGCCAATTGGTTAATTCCATAATAAATTTTGGAGCTTGTCAGGGAATTCTCTAATTATTAGGCCTTGAGCTAGATACTAAACCATGTTGAAGTCTTAAGGCCGTATTCAAATTAGCTTGCAGTATCTGCAATTTCCACGTAAAAATGTCTTGTAGAAATTTGATTCACACTCAAGGTCCTAAAAGGCTCTTGGCCGTCTTCCAACCGTCTCGATCCTTTAATCAATAAGAGAGAGTTTGCATAATGTTAGGGAAAAGAGAGGATCCTCGTAATTTTGCGATTTTGATGAGATAATGAGGTGAACGGCGATTAATATTCTCTCTTCAGATTCACGTAGCAAACATGTGTGAATTCTTATGTAACGTCATATATATATAGAAATCTAGTGTTTAAGTGTTCACATAAATTTGCGGGTAATGATCGCACATACACTTTACCTTTTACAAATTACTAAAGGAAGAAATTGCATGGATGACTCATATCAGGTGACTTAGGTAGCCAGTAGTGTAATATAGAGTCATCTGATCAACTTCAAACAATCCAACTGCGAGGAATTTCGATACCCAATGGAGAGGTGCTCCATCATGTTGGAGAACGAAGTGGGAGAGATCTTCTTTTACTGGGAGAAGTGCCAGTCAATTTCATTGGACTTCTTAGTAAAATGTCATTCTTTCAATGTTCTCTGCAAATATGTGTGGTTTACTGTTCTCAAACTGATGATACCACCATCGAATATTCTAAGCTGATTACGTGGATTAATTCGGCTACTTTTTACAAAATTAACGCTGAACAGTAATTTAGATCCATATTTACTAAAAAAAAATTTTTCTTCTCGGACGACATTATCACTTCTGCCGCTGAAAAGCTTCTTAAAAGCTTTTGTAGAAACCTACGAACACCATCTGTATTGTCCACATTATAAAACTTTCATATTTATCCTATTCATATATTACTTATCATTCTGCATTGTTTATTTCAGGCTTTTGTAATCAAATGAATCATTTTGAATAACACTGCATATATATATATATAAGATCTTACGTGAATTTTTTAGGGAAATATAATGTACTGAATAAGCAATTCTATACACTACAAGCTCTGCTGCCATTTAGCATTTTTCCTTATGTACTGTTGTTATATAATGGAAGCATTATCAATCTGAAACAAGAGACTCACCATGACCATTAAGCATATTTCAACACAAACACCAGCCTATTAACTTTCTCTCAAAAATACTATGGTATATGAAGTAGTGATTAAAGAATATGATTTCTAATGAGGAATTTATAAACTCTTGGTATTACTGATGAATATTGCATGCATTTGCTTCTTTGAGAAATTAAACATTAGCGATTTTTTCCCCACATTAACGCATTCTCTGATTCTTATTGAACTCCTTTGATATACAGGCGTGATCAAGTTCCCGGCCGGTAGCGACATCTTGGCTCTGAATTTCTTTAGTGATGAGTACAGGTCTGGTCGAGGTTTCGACATCGAGGTGACACAGCGACGGAATACCTGCAGAGTGCCCGCTTCAGGTATGTGCTCCAGATGAATTTTATTGATCCTTAAAACGGGGGGAGGAGGATAAATAGTTGCCTTTATTTATCTTTACATCTGAGTCACGTGATTCTAAAATTTTCAGTGAATCCCTTGATCACAATCCTTCTTGATATATCATTTCATGATTTAATGCTATGGCATAGACACAAAATAGGGGGATTATATACCAGTGGCGCTCAGGCCATTTTATAGTTACATACAGCCAGTGGCTTAGCGTGGATTTCTGCCATCGAGTGTGAAACCTAAATTGCTCCCCCCTGCTAAATTTTATTTCTATAAATAAAAATAATAATAATATTACGTCTTTATTGCACATTCTTAAATTTACTTTAACACTCCTATATATTCGATGAATCGTAATAAGCTAATAAGCATGACTTTACAATAGTTAACACATTAAGGTAAATGGAAAATTTATGAAAGTGTAAAATAAACAATATCAACGCTGCACCGTTATTATTAATGTAAATATATTTGTTTAGTTCAAGTCTTACAAATCTATTTTGAATCGCTTCCACTTTTCCAATTACTTCGAAATTCTGTATTAATATTATGCAGTCCCGATGACAATGCAGTTAAATCTGATATAATGATCATGATCTGATGCTGCAGATAGGATAGCCAGCTCATCCGCCCCGACATCTATCCCGCCTGAGGCCTTGGTCCCCTGCATACCCTCCACTCAACGCCACTGCAGGCAGCTAAGTGCGACTACCTTTGAAAATTTAATTTCGCTTTTTAAATTTATTCAAATTAACAAGCATATTTTTATTCAAGCATTTTTCAAACAGAGGTCAGAAGATTTAAAAAGTTTGATACCCACATTTGTGCATTTTGTGAATTCATTTATTTGTGATATAAATGAAGAAAAATTTCAAATGTATGAAATAACACTTGTTGAAAAAACGACTGGGAAATCGGGACTATTAGAGATACAAGAGGATCAGACATTACAAAGGTAGCTTAAATCTTAATATATTTCTGTAATTTAAGTCTAGAAACTCAAAACTATCTCTTCTTAAATTAAGTTGCTTTCCGTCTAAACTTTATTTTGAGTGCAACATATTACTGTGAATTTTGTTTTCCCCAAAGTCGAAAAACTATTCACAGTTGACCATCCATAATCTCACAAAATTGTTGCAAACATTTTATTAAAAACAATTCTCCCAAAATTTTAAATATAATACTGAAGGCCCTCGTTGAACATTATACTTTTTATTAATGCATTTTTATTTTATTCTTTAGTAAAATTTTCTAATAATTATTTGTATTTTCCTTCTCATAATTGTAATATTTAACAAAGCCTTTTACAGTTAATTTATTTTGTGTATTTATTATTATATGACTGTGGTGTTACTATTTATAATATATGAAAAACGGTATGGTTCTCAATAACCTCGTGCAGCTTCATCAATGTAATATACAGTGATTTTATTTCCCATCACTTTCTTCTTTCGGTTATTCTGCACTGAAAGTTTATATTTATGGTTAAACATCTCGAAATCAAAAGATAAGTTATTAATGTAGAATCGCTATTGATTAATTTGTCCTTTGCCATCTAAGTAGAGATGACTCATTTTCACAATGATGGACTTGATTAATTTCATTTAAATTTCTCTTAAGTTATACTATAAATTGTTTAATTGTTTTGGTTTTCCTGCTGTCTGAAAACAATAAATATACAAACTTAAATAGAAAGCAATTCTTAATTTCTTAGTAACAAAAGTAGCCACTTTTTGAACTTCTCTCCGATGACACTTGCCATGTAATTTATAGTAGGAAGATACCAATTTTTGTACGAAAAAAAAAAGGTACTATTAATCAGTAGATAGATTTTTTTTATCTTAAAGCTCGGTTTGAAAAATAATAACTATAATAAAATTAAATAAATAAATGGGACACCCTTAATAATTTCCATAATTCTCGCCTCATCTGGACAAAATTAGTACTAATATCACTCGTTCAAGGGGAATTAAATTTTGGTGCAAAAGAATGAAAAACGTAACTTAATAAACAAAGTTAATTGAAATAGTTAAATAATTTATAAAACTGATTTTATTATATTATGAACCCTGAGGTTTTTGCAAAGTTAGGTAGGAAATGGTAAGAATTACTCATGCTTCAAATTTCATTCGAATTCTAATATTAATTCCAGAGAGATGTTCGAAAAAAACTGTTTGTGGGTCATTTACTAGATTATTTCCTCGCAAATGTGATTAATAATATCTTCTCTGTATTACTTAACACCGCTCAATGAGTGAATATATTATTAAAAGAAAACTTTTTCACAATGTGGACTGAAAATCACAATGTGAATAATTTTTGTGAAAATATATTTCGGGGGTTGGGTGAGGGTTGTTATCCGATTCTGAAATTCAAGGTTTTAGGTTTTAATGACAAGTAATGTCTTGATATTTTCTAAGCGATTTAAGTTTTACTTGCTCTCACATAGATGAGGCTATTAAATCACGAGACTTACGGTGCTACAGAAGAAGTACACATGCGCCAAACGCCAACGACTGACAGTGGTTTCGCGTGAAGCCTTCTCTTTCGAATGCAGTGCCTCTCCCTTCTGTAAACAAATCCATATAGCTGTAGCCTTCATTCACATTAAAGTTACTTTTTGTTTAGCTGGAAAAATGATAAGTATAACAATAGACCAAAGAATAGATGTGAAATTTCACATGAGACTTGGAAAACCCGCAACTGAAACTTATAATTTATTGAAAGAATGTATGGCAAGGTATGCTTATCGCGTCACGTGTTTTGGGTGGCTTAAGCGTTTCCTAGATGGCCGAGAAGACATTGAAGATGATTCACGCCTAGTACACCCTTCCACATCAATGCTGAATGACGATAACGAAAAAATCGGCAATCTGGTTCGAGGAGACCGTCGGTTCCTTTTCCCAGTGCCGTCTCATTCCACATTGTCTTTCAAGAGGTTTCTAGTCAAGTACAACATCCTAGTATCAGACCATCCGCCTTATTAGCTGGATCTTGAGCCATGTGACTTCTATAAGTTTTCTAAGGTGAAATCTGCATTAAAAGGAACAATATTTGAGTCCGTTGAAGTTGTGAAAGAGAAAGTGGCACGAGCCCTGAATGAGCTGACAGGAGGCTTCCAGCACTGTTTGGAACAATGGAAGATTCTCATGAAGCATTGTAGGAATAGAGGATGGGTGTATATTGAAGGTGATAATAAGCTAATATATATGAATTCAAAATAAAATGTTTTTCAGCATCAATCTCGTTAATTAATAGCCCCTCCTCGTACATACGTCATTTCATTTTAGTAGACCTCTTTATAAGCTGAAGATATTGGGATGGGTTTCATGTTTTAAGACATATATTTGTGTCAAAAATACTCCATGAAATGTACGACCTCATTCGGCACGCAACAAAACTAATCTTGATTTGTCGAGGAAAGGGATGCTCAAACACCAAGAGCAACGACTCGAGCTATTTTTGAAAATTTGGAATCAGTCCTCACTTTTTTTGTTACTTCTAAACCAGACGTTTTTTTCCCTTTGACTGTATCTTAAAGATGTTTTCACCATGAATCCTAAAAACTACTGTTCATCTCAAAACAAATATTAGCCAAGGAATTCAGACACATCAAGACATATTACGAGCTGTTAAAAATATGATAGTACGAGCCTGTATTGGTGGATTGGATATTGGTGCTCCTTTAAGAAATATTGTATCCCATTCCTATAATTCAAAAAGTGTATGTCTTACATATATATAAATATATTCAATTACTTTTTATATTAATTTATAACTCTAAAGTGTTTTTTGTCCCACCCTGTATAAGGATCCTTTGAACTCCATGTTTCCAATCGCAATTTCTATGTTGAATATTTCCTGAATTAATAAAGAATTGCCATAGATTTTGAGCTTAAGGGTTTCATGACAAAGAGAATCCAAACAAATAAAAAGTTTGACACAATTTAGAAATAGACACAATTTTTTTTCTTCGTAACTGAATTCAATTTCTCCTATGTTTCTTCTAAACTGCTATCTCAAGAAGGACAAGAAATACCAAAGATTGATTGGTGATAACACATTGTACAAATATGAGATGACTGAAAATACGTCCTTATTTGAGGTGAGACAGACAATGACATTTGTATCGAGTTTTGCTTCCAAGGCTTGCATTAACCACTGCATTAAGCCTAGCATTGAATGAAAGATACTTTGTAAAATTTTTACGAAATTAGAAATTAAAATGCTAATTTTAAAATGAGAAATCATATACGTTAAAATATTGTTTTCCAAAATAGAAAAATTATTTTTAGAACTTAATTTATTGATTCAATTAATTAATCCGTTTGTGTTAATTTAGTCCTTGTGGAGTCGCACACACACATTCATATCTACAAAGTGAATATATAATCTCTGTTTCTCTTCTTATCTATCTTATTGTGTCCTTTATCAGACTGTGGTGCTGAAGTGACAAGCTCAGCCGGACGTATCACCAGTCCTGGATATCCTCGTTACTACACATCCGGTCTCCGGTGCCATTACAAGATCCGACGGCCGGACCCCAGTACGTGCACAGTGGAGTTGGACTTCCGCGTGTTCGACGTGGCCATGAGTGCTGGATGTAGCGAAGATTACCTGCAGCTACCGGATCAGAGTAGGCTCTGCGGAAGCCAAACCACAACCAGTGAGTCCGGTCTCTTTGTTTTTAAGCTTTCCCTTTTCAAGCTTTTAAATGGTGTCATGCTATATTATATTGCTTGTTTGATTGTTCTGATTATATGTAACTATTTCATTTTAATGTATAGTACGTACAGCATGAAATTTCAAAAACAGGGAGGTACAATACCCAAAAAATGACAAAAATACCAAAAAAAAAAAAAAAAAAAACATCTATTACTTTATTAAATTATGTGACATTTTTTAAGTGTATAAAATTTCATAGTTCCAACTATGTGGCGACTTGCATAAATT
>BMAW01086105.1:410213-439102 GCA_019974015.1 Nephila pilipes
CAAGTGATCAGCCCTGGTTACCAGTCTGGCTCCTATCCAGACAATGCCGACTGTCGATACACCGTGAAGAAGTCCTCCTTCCAAGTGTGTGCCTTGCAGGTCAAGTTCTACACATTCGATCTGGAGCAATCCGAGGACTGTGCCAAAGATTATCTGTTTATCGCAGAGCAGAAACTATGCGGGCGCATGGAATACGACTCTGTCAGTAAGTACCTTTGCTCTTTTCTTACTCTGAAATCTTAAAATCCGAAATTCAACAAAGGTGGCATATCCAGGGGAGTGCAAAGGGTGATATGCATCCCCATATTTTTTTTTTTTTTTTTTTTTTTTGGAATTCCTCCCGAATCTTATTTTAGGATAACAGTTTTTGGATGAAGGAATTTTACATCTCAAAGATTCACAAAACGCAAAGCTGTTACTAGTTCATTAAGTATTTTAATCATACCGGAGAATTATCTCATATCTTTAGATGGATATAAATCAGAAATACTGAAAGAAACTTATTTTTCAGACTTGTCAGATTGTAGTATTAGTATTTTGTCTGCAGAATATATCTTTCTTCTCTCTCTATGGAAAATGAAATTACTGGCACAACAGACAAGATTTACTGCTATAGAAGCCTTTACAAGTACACTTTATAAATTTTCCAGAATGTCTGTAAACTTTAAAGCATTTTATTGGCCTTCGCACTTTCGTAATATTGTTTTCAAGTATGAAATATTTCAAAAAACTACTTAAGAAATATATACCTCTGAAATGTGTTTATACGGACTCTGCTTGTTATACATCTATAAAAATGTATCTGCAAGAGAAGAAATCTCAAATATTTTACAAAACCTGAGATTCAACATGACTTCGGAAAAATTAATATGCAAATATTTTTTCATATCGTAATACTCGCAGTTATTCAATCGTATTTTAATGTGCAACCATTTTTTTTCAAATGATTTTTATCAGTTTTTCAGTCATGTTGGATTCTCCCGATTCTAGTAATAGGATATATTTTCATAGTATATCTATAGTTTTTCTTAAATCATCTTACTATAGCAACTTAATAAAAATTATATCAAGCCTTGAAATGTTTTAAATGAGATAAATAAGACTGATGTACCGTATTCTTGAGTTTGTTCCAAGTGATAATCCTAAACCTGAAATAAAACTTCTTTCATGGTAATGTCCATATGCATCCCTCAAAATTAATTCCTGAGTACTCCACTGGTATGGGTAATAAATATGCGAACTTTCAACCCCTTCCTCGCTTTTCCTGAACTCTTCTCTGGCACACGAATCTTTCCAATGTGGCTCATCCTCCGTGCAAGCTCGGGTAATATAAAATTGCACACTCCTTCCATTCCCGGATTGATTGCTCTATATTTTGAAGGTTCTCGTTAACTTTTCTAACCTATGTATGGTAGTACAACATATTTGCAGGTTCAAAGTGAAGGGCTCTGACGTCTGTTTGCTTAATTTTCTTATTAGAATTCACAGATAGTAATTGATAGCTTATTTACAGTTTTTAAGTGGAGAGTTATTGTTTATTTTCTAAGGACCATGTTCGGTACGGTTTTGGCTCGGCGCAATTCTGCGCTTGGCACTGTCTAGCGATTCTCGTTCTTTCCCGCCGCGCCAGTGTCAGATAGACTTTAACCTCGGCCAAGTGACGTGAGCTCTCCTTTTATGAACTGAATCGAGTGTAGTAAGTACGACATTCGCTAGCGGCGTGAGCATATGGTTGTGATTGTCTCTCTTATCGAATTGAACGTATTTAATGTAATCATGTACTATAGCGTACCATTTGACATACACATCGGTACCAATTATAAGTAATAAACTTTTACTAAAATTATACTGTCCACTCATTTTTACAATTATTACAACTGAGCTATCCTTCGCAAAAGTCCATTTGCTTAAATTTGTTTAAAATGCTTTTTAAGAATTCATAAATATTATAATTGACAGATTATTTGTAGGTTCAAAGTCAAAAGCTCTATGTAACGGCTATTTGTTTAATTTTTCCATGAGAATTTGTATTAGTAGTTGATATCTTATTTGCAGATACAAAAGTCTGTATGTTTATAATTTCTTTGTAAGAATTCGTAGGTGGTAGTTTATTTTTTATTCGAGTGCTTATTATCATTGTTTACGCGTAGCCTCTAAATTCAGATTTGAATGGAATCTGATTTTGATGCCAGTAAAGTTGAATGTCACTCAGATGTTTCAAAATCAGAATTCATAAATCATTATGCTTCCCAGTATTTCGCAATTAGACATTGATGGTACTATCCCATTTAAAATATATTTACTAATAAAAAGAAATGCTGATATATGATATTTTATGAACAACAAACTACTGATAAATTAAGTCTGCAAAGGGTTCAAATAATCTATGTATTTGATATTCACGTAGATGTTCTCGCAAATGTATTCGGGTAGTTATGGAAATTTAAACTAATTTCCGCTTATGAGTCCACCGAATTAGAAATAATTCAGAAATTTTTTTTTCAGTAGAGTTATATATCTATTTTTTTTATGAATTTAAAACGTGTTGAGCTGCATGTATTATTTATAAATATGTTCTACAGCTATGTAATAGCTAATGAACGTAGATTGTTCTTTTATAATCCTTTTAAAGTCCAATTAAATCTTTTTTTTAAGTAAGCGTTGACTTAAAGTTTTCGAAAAACTTGCAATTTTTTTTTTGTTAAAGAATCAACCTCTAAAAAGGGAGTTTCTCGTTACTCCCCCCCACACACAAATCTGATTTTTAATCAAGCAATTAGCATAAATTTAAAATTAACCTGAATTTGCAGTTTATTTTGTTTGAAGGCCCCTGATCTATGAAGTTCATAAAAATGACTCCTCCCTAAATGGAGTTCCTCAATCTACAAAGCATTTGGTAATCGACACTTTTTGAAGATAAATGGATAATTTCTCTTCTACGTTTAAAAATGTGGGAAAGTGTCAATAGATTCATTATTAATAATATGAGGTATTAACCCATTCAGGACCGGCAAAAGGAGAAAGAAGCACTTTTCCAGGTGCGCGCGTTCCGAAATATGCATGGAACCAGGCGATGTTCCCCGTTAATTAAAAGCTCACATAAAATCGTTTGTTTATGAAATACGTTTAAATAAATAAAAAACAATAAAAATAATAATTTAAAATGAAATAAATTAAAACATTTTTACCAGAGTGGTTTCATCAAACTGAATGCACGCTACAATAAATGTTTGAGGGTCAATTGCGACTTTGTTTCAAAAAATTGTGCAAGGCGTATAATTCATCATGACATGGTTTATTTTATCTGGGAAAAAAGGTTTCCGTGTGAAAAAAAAAATGACAAAACTTACTTTCATAACATCCTTTGTAATAAAAATAAATAAATAATAATATAAATAATAAAATATTATAAATGTAAATTTAAAATACAATAAAAAATCGAAACATAATGCAAAATTATAATAAGTAATTAAATATTATAAATATAACTAAAATCATTAAAAATGTATTACAAAATTATATTATTAATGATAAAAATATTACAAGTACAATCAAAATTTGACATAAACATAATACAAAAATATAATAATATAAAACTTGAACCGTTCCAGTTTGTAAATTCAAATCAGTGTGATCACGAGCTTCAAGACTTGGAAAGGTTAGTCATATATATGGTATCGTGCGCCGTGCAGAGAGAATCGCGTGCCCATGTACAAATGTGACCGTCGTCCTGATCCGGTGAAATGCAGTTACGAATTAATGAATTACAACAAACCAAAATTTTTAGATAGTTGGATTCCTCACGTCATGGTTACGACTAAAAAGTTTATGATTCGGTTAAAAAGATTATGATTAAGACTATTATCTGCCTCATTCTTTAAACACCAGATTAATAGCGAAAAAAAAATTAATTGCGATTTATTAGGTAAATTAACCCATTAATATCATTATTAAATTTCCTTTCTGCTATTAAAAATGCAAATTTTACCCAGATACAAAAATTCTTTAATTCTCCTCTTGATGATTGTACGTAAACTTCGCACAATTTGTCTCTGAATCTATTAAGGTTGTGATTTGTGATTGTTTATTAATGTTACACTGAGAAGTAAGGCCAGGCTATTTGCGACGAGCTTCCTCATTTTGAACCTCGGTCAAGTGATGAAGACGGTTGCTGGGGTGGCACTCTCCCTCTCCTAACTTCCACAACACGTCAACGGGAGGACTTTTAGCCATGATAGATTTAACGTGTATTAACCCCGGCTACTCGGCGAGTCTTCAGTTGCATCAAGGCTTGAACACACGACTCGACGAAAACCGTCTGACGCCGCGTCCGTGTTTTTGACCACAGCTCTACAACGACTTATAAACACTGCATTATTTTATATTACAGTGCGAAACGGTATTGGACTGGATGAGAAATTCAGGATTAAAAATGAACTCTTCCATTTACAAACAGATAAAATTGGCTTTTCAATCCAAAAGGAAGTTAAGTTCAATGATCAGATTAATAACGAAATTAATAACTTCTATTATTAATTTCGTTAATAATAGAAGTTAAATCGTAAATAATAGAAGTTAGAAGTTTCGCTGAAATTAAATCAGATTAATAACTTCTCATCACTTGACCGATGCTCAAATATACGAAATCCATCACCAATAGTCCTCGTATTGCTTCTAAGTGTGACATTAAACATAAATTAATGAATATTGCTTACAATAATGGATAAATAAAGTTGCATAAAATCCCATGTTTGACGTCCCGTCGTCATGGTGACGAGGAGAGGAGGTAAATAAGGAAAACAGTGCTTGACTTCCTGCTTTTCAAGATTGGCAGAATATCGCACTACCTTTGGTGACATTTTCTGGCTTGATAAAAGGGTCTATGGGTTTTACATGAGTTTTTTTTATTTTAATGATCATCTTTTTCCGCTAAATTAATATACATATGAATCCTAGTTAAAATACACTGAATAATATTAAAATGATTTTTTTGTCCTTCTTAGGAACTCACGAATTTCTGGAAGACGAGATGATTATACAATTTCACAGTGATGCTTTCAAAAATGGGGCTGGCTTCTTCCTTCTATTTGAACAGAAAACGTGTTGAATATCATGAAGATAAATCAAGATATTTTTTCGAGCTCATCTTTTTTCCCATTCTAAAATGAGAAGTAACTCGCAAAAAAACAGTGGCAAAGAAAAGGGATTTGAGTGTTTAAGCTTATTTCAACCAACTCTCAAATGTGATTTATGACTTTGATCGATGGATCTGCATAAAAGGGCACTCTGGAGCGTTTTGAATCATTTTCTCTTATTATTATTTTTTTCTCATTATGTACAATTCATTTATCTCAATAAAATTTCTTAACCAAATTTGTATTTCATTGTCAAATATGATGTGACGAATCAACACTCTCATAATTTATCCCTTACTATTTAGTTTAAAATTATAAAAAAAACTGAATTTCATATTAATTTTACAATAAAGTAACTATTAAAAATCGAAGAATTTTGTTACATATCATAATTAGATAATTATACCGTGTTTAGATCAATCCAGTTAATTTCTTGTTCAATATGAGAGACAAATTATCAGATGCTGTTTGATTCACACAAGTATTTTTAATCCACTTAGATTACTTTAATGGATACACACATAAACACACAATTAAAATTTAGATTCATGGCGATATATAGTGTTACAAATATAAAATGTTGCTTCCCAGACATACTGATCGTATGGTTGCTAAGAGACGTTCACAGGCTATCTGGACGCCAAGGGGAAAAGCAGGAATTCGACTTCCGGCCTTGGCGACAAAACTTGGCATCATGAATCTTCGAGTAAAATCTAGTTTCGTCGAGAAGTTTCTAGAATAGGACCGAAACATTGGAGAACTTCCTATGTGACGTCACATCCTGTCTTCAAGATATAAATAGACAGAGCTGTTGATCCTTTCTATTAAATACTGTCTGATCCCTTAACACGTGATAGTTTGGGCCCTTGGTTACTAAGCCGCGTATTAAATGAACCGTGATCTAAGGCACCAATATAAATTAAGATATGATCTAATTTTCTACGTAACTCTACCATTTTCAAAATCAATCTCACGAAGTATGTTTAAATTTATTTGGCAAAAACCTCTCAAATGTGATAACCCTTATTTTTTCATCAAATATGGCAAATGGTGTTATAAATGGCAACCTTAAAAATCGCCTTCGTAATGGCGTTTGGGTGTAAATGCGTTTGAGCGAAATTTGAATACGTATTTTTGCCCAATGACTGAATTATTATTGCATCATCTCATGAAGCTGTTTTGAGAATTTCGCCTATAAAATTGAAATCACTCGACTTTTTTTGGCCCTTTTCTGATGCATGTGGAGAATGAAAAGAGAGAATTTGTTCATATGTTTCGTCAAATAAGAGGACACCTGTTTGATTTATATGCTTGATTACGAATTATGCGCGAGTTACGTGATTTTGGTCTGAAAAGTATTTGAATTAATTAATTGTGATTTAAATTAAGATCCAGTGCACGATAGACGTGAAAAGCGTTGCATAATGAAAGGACAAATTTTTTTATGCTTCGTTAAAAGAGACAGATGTTTCTTTTTATGTGTCACGTTCATCGAGTAACGAGATTTTGATTTTGATGGGCGTATAAATAAATTTATTTTGAGTGAAATGAAGATCCGGTTGCAGTCGAACGACGAATGAAAGAGGAAAGTTCAATGCTGTTGTTTTCAGACACTTCATCTAGCCTGTCTGAAGGACATATGTGTTAAGTATCCAACGAAAAAATAGGTTAGTAATTAGAGATCAGGTTCCTTCCTTCCGCGTAATGCGGAGTTAACGTTTCTCCGTATAAACTCGCCAATTTGGCGATTTCTAAAATCACGCTAAGAGTGGTGGCTTAAATGCACTTTTGCGGGAAAAAATCTTTATAACGCTTCAAAAATGTGATCAGTACAAAAAGTTGATCGTAACGCAAATCTCATTGACAAGATATCTTGAAAATAATCTCTTGCAAAAAAGTTAATCCAAACTATAATATTTTACTTTCCGAAAAATTTTGATAATAAAGTACTTACGAAGGAAGCTATGGCATTTCGAGTTTCTGAACACTGAAATTTTCTTTAAAAATCATTGCAATTTTCACTTTATTGCACTATAAAAAAATTTCTACTCAATATAAAATCAAAATAATAGTCTATTCTATGTATAAATATTTAAAAAACAAGTTTGTAAAATTTCAAGTTCATTGATGTATAACATTTTGAGATATATTTTGCAGAAATGAAAAATGTAAAAAAACTCATTTTGAGAAAACGACAAAAATAACACTTACTTTATCATTAAAATGCACCAGATTTATAATGCTCACCATCTTTACCTTCCAAAACACTAATTGTTTTCTTTTTGAGAGCTCTTAAATTTTTTCTGTTGTTTTTTTTCTTTGGATCTGCATTACGTATAGATTCTCAAATTCTGCATTTGTCTAAATGTTTATTCCCCCGTAAAGTAAAAACCCCAGAATTTTCAACATTCATCTCATTAAAAACTTTCAAACAGCCATTAAACCCTTCATTAAACTGAATAACTGCATCGTAAGATCCAAATTTTACAGTCTTGAGCTAAACGAATACTTCTTTCGGAATTCTTTGCCAAATTATACCGTAAAAGATTCATTTGCGTTCGTCCATGCAAGGAATTTCTCAAAATTTCTCCACCACATAATTCTAAATATACTGGTTTAATTTTATTTAAAACCTCTTTTGATAGACCAGCATATTTTGTGCTAGTATTTTTCCCATTTGTGCCACCCCACGCTGAAAATAGCATTAGCTTTCTTTACCTATTGGACATTGCCCCTGCATCGGTTTCTTATCATTTGACGCGCAGTGATACAAAGCATCAATTACATTCTGCTGCATTGCATTTAAATTATCAATATTGCTACGTGCAGCAAATCCATAATAATTTTAAAGTCTATGAATAAAAGTATCAATTAATTTTCCTTTATCTGACAGGTCTTTAGTTTTTGATTTTAATTTTCTCAGACGTGAGACCACACTCTTTTGAACATGTCCAATGCATTCATATTTTGGAACACTGTTTGTTCCATAGGTGTCTTTCACACTCATGTATCCTTTCGAATCACTATCTCCGTAATATTCAGTGTATTGAAGTTCACGGATTTTCTCTGACCAAAGAAATATTCGTGAAGCCCCTACAATTTCCATTTTTCAGGAAGAACACTTGAAGTTGCATTGACATATGTGATCAGCTTTCAAAGACTCGTATTCAACATTTCTTTGCATTTTCTTAAGTCTCTTACGTGTCGGACAGTACAATGATATAACTTCTATGTCTAGAACTTTCCCGCTATTGACTGATATAGCAGCAACACACCCATTCATAGACGATGCATCTACGCTGCCATGTACCATGAACAGAAACATCACATTACACAATGTTGGATGAAAGAATTTGTTTTTCCTCCGCTATTTCAGTTGCAGCCATCTGCATCAATTCCTCAGCTACTTCTGAAACCACTTTTAAAAGCCTTGCTTCCTGATTTTTGTATGCATATTTGGACAGTCTAGGCAAATTTAATAATGAGCATAATTTGTAAGCACCTGCAAAACCTTTGCATATCTGTTGCATACCATATACGAGTCTGGTGTCTATTACAGGGGCATTTACAACTTTTTTTGAAGAAGCAAATCCAAAGAAAAAGTCACAGCATCTACATTTTAGAGTAAAATAAGAACACAATCCATATTTTGAATCCTCAAATAATTCCACCTTCTCAGCAAAACATTTTGGGCTGCAAAGTTGAGCAAAAAGCCTCAGAAATAAACTCAAGGTTAAAAATTCTATTTCCCAACACTGGACCTGACAATTTTTCAGGTGTTGAGAAATTAACATTACTCACCTTTGAGGAGCTGACACTAGAAACTGAAACAGAAGTGCTATTATTCCCCGAATTTTTTTGAAATCTATTGCCATAAAACTGACATTTACGCTTTCTAGTGATATTTTTTTCCATATTTAAATTTGAAAAGGAAAATAAAATGAAGAAATAAACTTTCTACACAGTAGAATCTTTCAACACAAAAACCAAATCGCAGATGTAAACAAAGTCACCATAACAAACTTATTGCCAGGTTTTACACTTAAGAAAGGAAAAAATGTGTTTCCAGATACATTTATTTTAAAACGTTTTTCTGAATTTCACTTGGTGTGTGTGTGTGTGTGTGTGTCATCAAATTTTCGATCGTTAATTTAACCAACTTCCCATCAAGCTAGAGCTTTGAAATTTTGAGAATCGTTCGTACTCGCCTAACAATGCAATATTTAGACATTTGCGACAAGTTTTAACTCATATTTTCTTTAATAATGCAGTTTAGCCCAAACACTTGGCGCGATTTAAAAAATTGGCACCAAACTTGGCGATTTTTTTTTTTTTTTTGGCTGAGCGTTAAATCAGTGAAACTGAACAGGGTAGCCACATTTAGCAAAATACTGCCAAATAATTCTTGTCGCCAAGGGTAAACCTTTTCCGAATTCTGGTTCCCATTTTTTTTAATAAAATGACTTACAAACTTTCAAATGCATGTTTTGATTTTATGAGTATTATGAATTTCTTAATATGCTCACAAATGTATCTTTTTAAGTAAATTTTAAAGTTAAAAATAACTAACAGTTTTAACTAATATTTCAATAATTTTCTTTAATATACTTTGCTACCATATAAAAACGTTATTTTTAAAAACGTTGGTTTTTATATCGAATTATTTATTCTTAAATATTTTATTTTAATTCCTGATTAAGTATTTGTATATTAAGTATAATTTTTCATATGAATTACCAGGAAAGAGAAACGTAAACAAACACCTCGGATCACTTCCGGTTAGCAGAAGGGCCTTTCCGGTCAAAGAAATTCATGATCAAATGATATTAACTCGGCTTCAAAGTAAGATAGAAAAACAGGTTTTCAAAGATAATAGATATTGTATTTTAATATGAGACCAAAAACAAAAAAAAATTGATATTTTGACAAAAATTGTGTTTTGAATGTGTATTGTCAAAATAACATGATTAATAAATTTTTCCTAAGCGTACTAAGTTTAAATCGTTTTAATAATAAGTTTTAAATATATACCTATTAATTCGCTTCTTCTGATTCACTGGCGATCAGTTGAGCAGTTTTAAAGATTAAGAATCCTAAGAGATGACTGATATAATCATTTTTAGATTCAATAATATATTGAGTTCTTTAAAAACATGATTAAGAGAAATATTTATACTCTTTTTACTTTCAGCCTCTATGTGAAGAAAGCTATGTTACTTTTATATTTTCAATAAATTTATTTTAAGTACAGAAAATTGATAAATTTACAGCAATTTTAAAGAAATTTTAGAAACATTTAAAAAATGTTACATGAAAATCTATTGGTCTAATTTGTATAAATTTAGTATCAAATTAATCCGTATGCATGTATCTGGAGCACGATGCAAACTACATTTTTTATATCTACTTAAATATGTAAAAATTTCAGAGCTAATCGATAAGCTACTAGAAATTGACCATATTTCACAACATTGTTATACGGTTACTAAACCATAGTTTTTTAAAAAAAATCTTTATTATGAACAATCTCTTAATTTATCCTTTAGAGATCTTCATGAAAAATAACAGAACAAAGTTTCAAAGAAATTTGACGGCAATATTTCGATTTATTATTTTTAGAATTTCAAAATATACAAAAAAAAAAAAAAAATGATTTTGGAAAATTGCATTTTGGAACAATTATCATACATTTTCAGTGTATATACTTACTTAAAATTCCCCAATTTATAGATTGCATCTTCTGTATGCTTTTTTATTAATTAAATTTTTTTTTTTACTGTTCTATTTTTTCTGACAACTTTTACCATTGACAAAGTATGACGTTTTAACAGTATTACTCGAACTTCAACGAGTTACGCAAAACCTATCAATATAAATACACCAATAGGCACACTAAAATGTTTCAATATGCTTAGCAATCCCTTATTATATTAAATTATTGTCATGTTGTGAAGCCCGCTCGACCCGGGATGCCTCTTGTGCCATAACTAGATTTAATTAATAAAGACTAAGACACAATAACCAATCAAAGAGACACTAGAACAATATTTACGGAATTTATTAACTTCTATTTACTATAACAGCAACTATATATGCTCTCCAGGGGAAGATTTCTACTACCCAAATTCAACCCACCAATAGTAATCTAATAGACTCTTACCGCTAATCCTTCCTCGATTGCAACTCAAACTCCGCAACTAATGTAGCAATTTGGAACACTAAGTTTCTGTAAATACTACGCCTTTAGTCCTGACGTCTATTTCAACCTCTCTTTTCAACTCCTCCTGCAACCTCTCTTTCCACTTCTCCTTCAGATTCTGTCCACTTCTCCTTCAGCCTCTCTATCTCGACTTTCAGTCGGAGTTTATATATTTCCTAACTCTCCCGCTTCACTTCATTTCAACTTGCTTCCTATCAGCATAATCGCGTTTAATTTTTTGTTGGGCAAAGGTTGTTTAGCAAAAGCAATCAATCTCAATTAAAAGTCCCCAAGGTTAGTAAAGAGAAACCGCGAATAGCCCAATGTCACAACCCCTCCCCAGAAATGAAACGTGATTTTTCGTTGGGTACAAAAACCCAGAGTGAGATTATGATTAAATTCCAAATGCTTAAGTAATTGGATGCTATCATAAACTTGGTTAACTTCCGAACTATAAAGCTAATCAATAAAGTGAATCTAAATTTAATACCAAATTTTCCTTGATAATAAGCTGAAAATTTGAAGCTTTCTGAAGTCACTCTATACTGCTAAAACTGCTACTAATTTACTTTTTAGCTTAATTAAATAATCTTATTGGTTTTTTTTGTTCAATTAATAAGTTTTTTAGACTTTTGATTTTATAGTTTGGGAGATATTTATGCTTCTGCTTTTTATTTGAATTGCATTATATTGGTAATTCGTTTACTTTTTTCCCTTTTCTATGGTTGGCTTTCTGATTTTGCTAATTTTTTGTTAGTTACTATGTTTTATTCAATGAAGTGTGATGGTTTGATTAGTGATAATGTTATAAACGCATATTATTCCATTCCAAAGTATGGAACAGTATTAATTACATTATTTACATTATTCTAAATTTTGCTTTCCTTTCACTTGGCTTTCTCTTTTAAATTTTTTAGTTAATTTATACACATTTGCTTTAAATTTAATTATAGCATGTTTAATTAATTCTAATTATTTCTAAATGTGTTGTATTAATTTTACTTAGATTTTTATTAATCTCTTTATGTATGTAGTTTTTAGATCTTAATGCTTTATTTTATAATTGATATGATAAATTTGTTCATAATTGACATTTTGTGAACTATAATTTTGATCATATATATATATATATATATATATATATATATATATATATTGACGTCATTTGTAGATGGCAGATCGAAATAGGTTCAAACTCTTAAAAAATTGATTAATAAAACACAAAACTGTATTCTGGCTATGCTATCAAATTAAAAGAAGCACATAATTTTTAACTTCGCAATTCTTCTTGAATCAATCAAATCTTTCTTGGAAACAGCGTGTTCAAATATTTCGTCTTCTACACATTAACATAAAAAAATGAACTATTCATTTTGCATTAAGATGAAAACCTGCATATTTTTTAAAATTTTTTGTAACGCTATCCGATAAATTATATAATGTGTTATATCATCAATAATATGATAAATTTGGTCAAACTTTGGGTCATGTTCTTTAACATTAGCCGAACACATCAATAGTATTAGTTCATTACTTGACAAAATGGTTTTATTTATGTATGTATTCCATATATGGAAAATTCCGCTGATACATTAACAAAATGCTTTTGCAAACTGAAACAGATTGACATTACTTATCAAAAAAAAAAATTTTATGAAGTATTGTACATTAATATTTTTTATAAAAAGAGTAATTTCAACATGGTTTAATCAAATAGAAAGATTTATCGATGATTTTTCGGGATATTGAAAAATATTCTTCAACACAATATCAATCTCAAGTTCCAAAAGAAAATAGTTAGTTAATTATTTGGATATTTTCGGAAATTCTGCAACGTTCAAGAAACGGTTTCTGTTTGGAGAATTTCAAATGCAAAATAAATGTCTTTACAACGTTTAACGATATCTTTGTTACAAAAAGAGCTTACTTTGTCGAAATCTAGGGCAAGCATCACAACTTGATAAATGTTCTTCGATGTTATGCATTCTTTTAATTGTATTGGGCTTCGATTCCAAAATTCGTCAAGAAGCTGAAAATAGTTGTAATCCTTCCATTCTCGAAGGATTCTCTGATAAATAATTGAGTGTAACAGGAAAAAATACATTCTTCCAGATAAAAATGGCCACAGACTTTCTGCGACTTCTAGAAATTGACTTTGCAATGGATAATCCAAGAAATACCCGAGGATCTGACATGGATATTCTCTAAAAAGATTTTCTTTATCGTCGTTTGTCTCCAAGTGAGCAAGACAGAAAAGTAAGTCCTCGTTATCGATAGTTTCTTTTTTAACAGAATAACGCAGCCATTCTATTTTCTTACCCCTGGATAACTTAGGAAACAAAGTTTGCAAACCTAAATGATAGTGTGAATACCATGGTAAAGAGCTACCAAGAATATCTTTATCAAAACCTGTTCTGTTATCTGCGAGTTTATCCCATTCAATAGCACTTTTTCTCCTCACGATGCTATTCCAAATTTCCAGAGAAGGGTGATCATGGCTGATCAAATACTTCTCACCCCAACTCATTCTTTCTTTACTCCACAGATAAATTGCATCGTCTTTTAAATAGTAAAAACTCGCGAGGGCATAACGAGTTCTTATATCCAGTTTCTCATTTCCTATCAAAGATTTTGCAGTTTCTTCGTAGTTAATTTTCCCGCTTGATTTCCAATGGAAACTAGTCGGTTCCTCGAAGCAACGAAGTATTTCACGGTGATTCGACATCCATTCCTTAATTTCTAACCTGATGAAACGAACAAAAGACAGAAGCTCTTTTTCAAGCGATTTTGGTATCCAGAGAGAGGAAATTTTTTTTAGTACGAAACTCTTCCATTCAGCATAAAACAAATCATTTTCTGTCAATTGCTCTAGACCATGAAGATATGCAATGACATCCATAGAGTCGACGTCATAGAAACTTTTGCTTATTTCAAACCCTTCTCTTAGGGGAGGGAAAGCAAAAGTTTTAAAAAGCAATATTTCGGCGAAAGGAATAACACCTATTAAATCGACGAGATAACTTTGACTCCCTAATCGGAAGCCCTCAGTGTTCTTCTTCTTTAAAACATGTTGAAATAAATCGTATTTCTCTTCTAGAGCCTTGATTTCTGCATCGTTGTTGATTAAAATAGCAACTTTTACTAAACTTAGACTCTTAAGAGGTAGGATGGAAAAATGATTCAGGGTCATGCCGATGACAAGCTGTTGAGGAAGTTCTCTCAATAAAACCTGCAAGAAAAAGAGGTAAAAATTGTTGCTATTATAATTCTGACAAAAATAGATGATGGCAAATAGTTGGCTATTTGCATAATTAAAGAATTGATAATAACTTATGTACACAGTTATATGTGGAAAAAAAATTGGTACATTTGTAATAACAAGGAAATTCGAACGATGCTGAAAATAAAATACGATGAAATGCTCAGGCATACAAAAGTAATAGGCGAAATTCCTTTTTAAAAATATGTGCGAAAGAGCTCTGAAGCTTATGAACTTATGAATGTTTCTGCGGGTACCTAAGCGGCGTAGCCGCCTTTCCAACCCGTATCTTGCAGGAAACTTCGATGATGGCAGGATAAAAATTGTATTTAGCTTGGTTGAAAGAAAAAGTTTACTTGCTTCAGTAATTTTGAAAAAAGGGAGAAAAGAGAGGACCGTCAAACGGCCACCCTCCCGTTCAATGTCCGAAGCACCGCGTGCTGCATTTTGTTTGATCGGTGATGCTACCGGTCGAGCAACGGCCGGTTCTAAATGGAAGTTGGTTTTCATCTTGAGGTGGAGAAGGGGTGGTAAAGTGCTTTACTATTGGTTGTCCTGGAGATCGGCTATTTCATTGAGGGGTGCATGCTCGGTATTGGGGTATTATTTTATAAGATTGTCTAATAAGGAGAATTAATTTGTAGATAATGGAAGAATTCATAAAAATATTAAAAAGTTAAGGTGGTTCGTAGGAGTCTAATAATATCTGACGGGGTCTTTTAATTTTAGAAGCTACCAGGCTCTTCTGTTTTTAAGTTATGTTAGTGATAATTCTGGATACACGACATTACAATATATATATATATATATATATATATATAACACATGGATCAATAAGTCCCGAGACTGTGCGGTCGTTTTTTTGCGATTTCCTCCTTCAAACGCACCAGCAAGTTAATATAATAATCACTGTTGATCGATTTACCTTTTTCGAGGTAGTCAATGAAAATCACGCCATGCGTATCCCAAAAAACTGACGCCATGACTTTGCCAGCTGACTGCTGCGTTTTCGGACGCTTCGGACGGCTTTCCCCAGCTGTGCGCCACTCAGATGACTGCCGCTTCGACTCTGGAGTGTAGTGATGTATCCATGTTTCGTCCATAGTCACGTAACGACGCAAGAAATCTTTTTTGTTGCGAGTAAATAGCGATAAACAGCTTTCTGAATCATCGACTCGTTGCTGTTTTTGTTCCATCGAAAGCAATCGCGGCACCCACTTGGAAAAAACCTTTTTCATGCTCAATTTTTCATGAAGGATAGTAAATACACTTCCATATGATATCTGTGTCATCTCAGCAATCTCACGGAACTTCACTTTACGATATTTCATTATAATTTTTGTCACTTCACTCACATTTTCCGGTGTAACGGCTTCCACAGGTCTACCCGAGCGTTCCGCGTCATTTGTGTCGGTACGACCACGTTTAAACTCGGCAAACCACCGAGAAATCGTTGCTTTTGATGGACAAGAGTCCGGGTAACATTTTTCAATCCATTGTTTCGCTTGCACGGTGTTTTTACCCATTAAAAAACAATGTTTTATCAGAACACGAAACTCGGTTTTTTCCATTTTTTAAACAAACTACAAAACGACTTTACTCCAACCTCGATAACTCAGCTGTTTCTGGTCCGATCGACTTAAAATTTTGACACGTTTCAAGGAAAGGTTCGTACTCTAGAAAGACCTGGTTACTGGTTTACTACGAGCGCCATCTCTGGGTTAGTCTCGGAACTTATTGATACATGTGTTATATATATGTTTGTGTGAGTGTGTGTTACATATATATACAGAGAGAGAAAGAGAGTTCCTTTTCTCTTATTTCAATTCCAGTTTATCCTTTAATTTATGCGATAATGCGCTAGTGGAATCTGCTGAATTAACTTTCCCATAATCGCGCAACTGTAGGGATAATCCTTACTATGACTCTCGTCTCCAGTAAAAATCACTCAGAATCCGATCATCGAGCATCACATGTTTGTCACATCATCTAAAGAAAATCCCTGTATATAAATTCGGAGCAAGGTAAAATTATTTACCTCTGTAGCCAAGGCTGCAAAGCTACGTCTCTGGCCTTCTAACTTTTCACCATGTAATCATCTCTCTGTTATTTAATGCTCTCTCTCCTCAAAAGAAACAAACAAACTTTGCTCAGAAATGGTTTTCTCCTCACGGGCATAACTTCTAATGCCTTTGTTTATTCGTCCATTAAAATTATCACATTATATATATATATAAATCATCAAATCACAAACAAATTAATCATGGCAATCATAAATTCACTACTTTAATGTTTAATTAATCTAGGTAATTAAAGAAATAGTAATAATGAAATAATAAAAAAATAAAGTAAAATTAATAAAACTCGTATTAAAATTAATGTATTTAATTAAATAAATTAAAATTAAATTTTAAAATTAAAAATCTGTTCAAAAACGGAAAACTTATAAGAGAATGCCCAATGAGAGAAAAGCAAAAATTTAGAATAATGGAAATAATGTATTTAATACTCTTCATACTTTGGAATGGTATATTGTGTGTTTATAACGTTATTACTGATCACACCTTCACACCTCAGTGAATTACATTACAGTAAAAGTAATAAAAGGCGGTAACAAACCAAAAATCACCAAAATTTAGAAAATCAAACAGTGAAAGGAGAAGAAAGTAAACATTGTACAAATATTACTCAAATTTATTTATTATATGGCTCAATTTAACAATTATATCGTAAATCTAAAATATACTACATATAAATTAGGTTTAAAGACGAATAATAACACAATAAAAATTCAAAAAATGTTAAGTAAAACATGAATATTTATTTAAAATGTTCATTCATTAGCAATAAATATTTGCTTTGCATTTTCTGCCATAACAGACATATTTAGTTTTACTCAGAAAGATCTGCTTAAATGATTTAACATTTGTGAATTAATCAGTAAGAAATCTGCAGCCAATTGTTAAAAGTTTAGAAAAAAAATCAAATCGCCGCTTTACTTCCTCTGACCCAAGATCAACTTTGAACTATAAATTTAAGAATAATTTGTATCAATTTGTTCTAAGTACATGAAAAAGTATTGATAAAATGTTAAAAAAATATTTTAATTTTTATTTTTGAGAAATTAAGTGTCTCCTGGAGGAGACATTGGGACAAAGGGACATCATAATGTTAATTTAAAATATTTCTTTAATCTCAATTTAATGAGTAATTCATAATAATTAGCATAATGAGCATAATGTAAAAAGAGCATAATGCAAAATTTGAATCACAAAAAATTCGAGCTGATTGCAGAAGAATCCTAATTTCCAAAATTTATCATTCGTTTTTTTCTCTCTCTTTAACTTATACTATTGAATAATTTCTCAATTTTAAGTTGTTTATTATTGATAACTCCTGATTTCCGAAAACTGTTGTCTGCGAGTACGAGAGTTATAGTTTTTTCTACCCAATACATTCGAATCCTGGGAAATTTTAAATTAGACATGATTACAGGGATCACTAATTATGTTTCATTTCTTTTTCTGACAGATACAGATTCTTTTCTGTATCCTTTAAATATTTACATTTAGAGAATTCAGTTAGCAATTAAATAATATAATTCCCAGCTGAAATATATGCCAAAATTATAGTTTCAAATCGAGTGATTATGATAGCCATGGACCTAATGTCTCCGACAGGTGACACTGAAATAACAGCGTTCTAAATCAGAAATGGGAAAATTTGAGTTCAGGAATTCAACCGTGTGTTTAATAATTTTTTACTACACAAGTAATAAAAAATATGAACACTTAGCGATGCGCAAGCATATAATTTTCTTTCCCTCAGAAAACATTTACCATAAATAAGCTACAAATGCAAAATGTTCACTAAAAATCTTTTTTTTTTCAGAACTACCATCTATTAACAAGAAAGCTAACTAATTCTGAGTACCAATTGCGAATTTTAATTAACTTGGCGGCATCTTTTGAAAGTGCTGTTTAGTGTCTCTTACAGACTACGCTGGGACTCAAGAGGATGATTGTAAAGTGATTTTATGGTTCCAATTTAAACACTCATAACTGAGTCGATTTGCATAGTTATGAAAATAATCATTACATTCAAAAGCCTTATTCAGTGAAACTTTTAAATGGTCAATCAGAAATTCAGTCATTGACGTTGGGAGCACAGACTAAACTTCTGCATTGATAGGGTATACCAAGTCTTTAGTTTTACATTTTAAAAATACTTTCGCAATATATCAACAAATAATTCGATATAAAAACCAACGTTTTTAAAAACAACGTTTTTATATGGTGGCAAAGTTTATTAGAGAAAACTTTTGAAATATTAGTTAAAACTGTTAGTTATTTTTAACTTTAAAATTTACTTAAAAAGAGACATTTGTGAGCGTATTAAAAAATTCATAATACTCATAAAATCAAAACATGCATTTGAAAGTTTGTAAGTCATTCTATTAAAAAAAATGGGAACCAGAATTCAGAAAAAATTATTGTGATAAGACATGGCGCCAAATATTGGAAACTTTCTTTCTTGCGAATGATTACTGACTAAAAGTCAGCAACCCTTACTATCTCGGAGATAGTAAAGGGGAGATAGAATCTCCCCTTTGTGAGTACAAAAGTCTCACGATACCTCATGCGGCGTGGGGAGTGCCCGGTGTTCCCAGAGGAGGAAAGAAATTTTTTCCTCTATCCTAAAAGCGCCGAGAGAAAAGAATATTTTGACTTATTAAAATTATTGAAATGTTAGTTAAAACTTGTCACAAACGTCTAAATTTGCATTGTTAGGCGAGTACGAACGATTCCCAAAATTTCAAAGCTCTAGCTTGATGGGAAGTTGGTTAAATTAACGATCGAAAATTTGAAGACACTCACACTCACACACACACCAAGTGAAATTCAGAAAAACGTTTTAAAATACGTGTGTGGGGGAAGAGAGAGATTTTGCAATTTCTGTAACTGTTTTAGAAATGCATAAAACTTCCGTCCTCTCAGATTCACTTAAAATACAAACATACGAAATGAACTGAAGAGAAAAATACTTTTTCATAAAGTTTCTCTGCAAAGTTATGTAAATTATACCATCAACCAACACAGAAAAAAATTAGATTTATTTGTAAATGTAGTTTTCCAATTAATGATATACGAGTTTTATATTAAATATTTTGTTTCATTTACAAGGTGTTACCAAAGATTAGATGATACAGTTACACCTCCTTTGGTCGAAAATAGATGCCCATGAGAGTTATTTTTATATTGATGCTGATAAATTGTCATGGTGTTGAAGAAATATAACACAGCTGTGTAGTTTTCACCACTGAAAGGGAAATGATGTTCAGCAATGACATCTATGAGGGTTGTTAGAAACATTTCCGAAATTTACGTAAAGATGACAGCACTTGTCAAAAAAATCAAGGGAATGTGGTTCCACATTTTTTGACATGTACTTATTAAGATTTCAGCCACTCTGGACGCGCAGTTATTGTTTGACAATCGTTTGAGCGACTCCATATGAGTGTTTTCGTGAAAATGAAAAAATTCGAGTATCGAGCATTCATTAAACATTCGTTTTTGAAAGACAATATACCTAAACAAATCAAAGATGAGTTGGGTGTTGTGTACAATGACTCTACAACATCATTTACCATCGTGAAATTTAGAGCAGCTGAAATTAAACATGGCCATCCCAGCTTGATAAGCGATTAACGTCCGGCACGTCCAGTACTTCAACCACTGACGATAACATAGCTTAAGCTCACCAAATGGTGCTATACGACCGTCAAATTAAAGAGAGAGATATATAGCAGAGTCTATGAATATGTCCAAAGAATGTCTATGTCACATATTGAATTAAGATTTACGCATAAGAAAGCTGTCCGAGTGCTGGGTGTCGCACTTGCTCACGTTAGACCAAAAATTGTTTTTTCGGCTGGGGAAGTGATGGCGATTGTTTTTGAAATTGTTCGCTATCGAATATCTTCAAACCGTAAATGCCGTTAAATGAGCATACAACGCCTTAAGACTTGACAAGCTGAAGGCAGAAATTGCGGGAAAATGGCGACACATTTGCCGAAAAAAAAGTTCTGTTTCACCAAGACAATGCGCCGTCTCACACTTTAGCTGTTGCCATGGCGAAAATCCACGAATTAGGGTTTGAATTGCTTGACAACCCCCCTTACTCACCAGATCTAGCCCAAGGCGACTTCTTTTTGCTTCTCAATATAAAAATTGCTCTCGGAGGACAGAGATTTTCGTCAAATGAGAAGGCCACACCTTCGTAAATAATTATTTTCCAGAGAAAGATGTCGAGTACATTTTGAACAGGTTAAAGAAAGGGTAGCATTACTGGAAGAAGTGTATAGACTTACAAGGAGACTATAAAGAAAAATATAAATAAATTTCAGGAAAAAATATCTTGTATCTTTGTCAGGTAGGAAAAATTTCAGAGCACCGCCACAAATCACATTTTGGATATTTGTCTGAATGCGTATTGCAATGAACTCGCTTTGGTGAAGAACTTTCAGGAACAGTTAATTATATATGTATATTTTAGTAATAAAAAATAACTTTGGATGAAAACGTTTTCCAGTACAAGAGATATAAAGCAAGTTTAAAGTGTAAATTGAAATTTGCATTAAGTAAACAACGATTCCGTGAAGAACTTTATACGAGTACTGAATTTTGATTGGTTTAATTTTTGAAAAAATTGTTTGGCGGGACAGAATAGTGTATTCCTACACTCGCGAATTCTAAAACGGGTATAATTTGGTTCTGTTATCATTTCATTTCTTGATTCTTGTCTGAACATAAATATTTTTTGAAATCAATCTACTGTAGCATAAAAAAGAGACTTGTAACTTTTTAGCCAATTATCATCCTATTTTAAAATCAGAGAATTATATCAACTTTTCAGCATCAAGATGTTTTATAGTTGAACTTTATGTTAAATACTTTTACATGTTTATCGCTTATACAATCCTATTATAATTACGAAATTACAGGTCTTTGTGTTTAAATGCTAAGAACAAAGTTTATGTAAATGTTTTAATATACTTGTTGTGCTACTTGGAAATACTTACTTCTTTTGTGTCATTATATCTAAAAACTGCTATTTATTTTCAATCAAACCTGTCACTCGTAAAAGACTTAAGTCATTTTTAACCCGTTAACTACCAGCGTATCACATTTGATACGCTCGCCGTGGCTCTCCTGTGCCCAGCGTATCACAATAGGTAGGCTCCGGAATGCCTTCTGCAGACCAGCGTATCAATAGTGATACGCTTAAAGAGAACGTTTTATTTGATTTTTTTATAATATTACTAGATAGTGTTACATTACCGCGAAATCTATATAGATAAGTTATTTGTAATGTTGACCTTGGTTATATGGGCTAGGATTTCACTTCAGTGTATATGGAGGAGGGGGGGAGGGGTTATTGTTAAAAGCACATATTGCGGCGCGGTTCTTTAAATGTAATTACATGATTTAAAGCGTGCACTTGCTTTCAGTTTACTTTTTTCTTTCTTCTTACTTCTTAGAAGTTCAAAGGGTAATTTATGACCCTTTATGGGGGTTAGGGCTTTAGGTAGCAGAGGATCTCAGCTATTCGTTTCATTCAGTCGGTTTTTATTTGTAGCGACAGTCATGACGAAAAGAAAGTATTTATCTAATACTGATATTTGCTAAATTATGAATGAATCCAACAGTAATGTTAGCGAAAATAATCCAAATATGTACATAGGCATTAAAGTAAGAAAAAAGGACTAAGATGTGCCCTTTGTTCAAAATCTTGCGTGAAGCGTCAGAATATGTGTGTAAGACATATGACGTTGGACTATGCACTAATTTTTTTTTTTATAAATATACCATACAGCAAAATAAGATTTATCTTTTATATCTATATATTCCATGTAATGGTACATCATTACACCATGAAATTTATGTAAAATATGTAAATATATTTCGTATTTTTTTAAAAGTATGATTTTTTATGTAATTTTATGCATAAAACATTCAATTTTCAATTAAATCTTTTTTCCTTTTGTATATATTATGTTTAATGCATTTTAAACAAGATATGTAAATACCAAAATATTTTAATGAATAGCTGATTTTAGAGGAATTTTTTTCACGAATTAGGCTTAGTATCTAAAATAGCCTGGGCACAGAGTGACACTTCGCGTTAAGAAGCCCGCAAGGGCAGAGAAACACTTTTTTCTCCCTCCGGTAGAGAAAGGATTAAAACAATCAAAACTCCTCGCGTGTTTTCATATCTCCCCAACGTTTACCCGTGATAAGAAATTTTAAATTAACATATCTTCAGAATCCAAAAGTAAGATACGTATAACGTAATGATAGTAAGTACAAATTGTGGATTTCTCGCATTAATAAATAATTCATTACATAAAAAGAAAATAATTAAATAATAATTATAAGTATATAGTAAAATGGAATCTGCATGAAATGAAATACATTTAAACAACAAAATATTCAGATATATGAAACTTTAATAACAAATTAAAAATATTGAAAACAGCTTTTTAAAATATTCAAATCTAGAGTAATTATGTTCAAGCAAGAGGGTAACATTAACATTTAATTCTAGCACTTTGTATTAAATGCAATTGTAAAAATAATCATTTCCTTACCATGAATCGATTTTTCTGTACATCAGAAAAAATATAAGAAAGAAATCTTGGAAATACGTTGAGTACAATCTTGTTGTTTTCCAAGAAAAGAGTGTGGCTCAGTGGATAAGAAAATGACTTAAATTTATTTCCTATTTCTTTTCAAAATAATTGTTCTAGAAATTCAAATTTATGATAATCAAAATCAGCAATATTTTTTTAAAAGAATTAATTTAATCTACTGTATATCAATGTAATTGTTCTATATTTTAAGGTATTTTTATGTTAAACAAATCAATCTATTTTTTCGGAATATATTTATTTAATTTATTGAATTGAACTAAATAATATTTGATCCCTCAATTTTGTGCATAAGAAAGAGAACCTACTATTGAATTTTCATTTAAATTATTCACGGATTGTATTAGTTTTAACGAGTGTAAAAACTTTAATTTATCTTGTGTACATGCACAACTAACTTATGAATAAGTATATAGAAAACATTCCAGTAAAATTAAATACATTAGCCAAACTTATAGCAATATTCTCAGTAAAAGTAGGAGTAGAATAAATTCAGGTAACATAAGTTTAACAGGATTTCGTTGTAAATGATAAAAAAAAATCCTTTTGCTTCAAGTATTCAAAAACATTGTGCAAAAAAACTTATTGAATATTTCTAGAATTTAATAATAAGCATAGATTGTTAGTCTTATAGAATATATTAAAATGAAGAAAAACATTAGATGTTTTCAAATGGCTGAATTAAAAGTTAAAAACACAAAGAAGTAATAATTAAGGAAATCAGAGGAAAAAAATACAAAGAAAAATATTCGAACTTGATAATAATCTACATTAACATTAAAAGATATAAATTTATTATTAAAGAAATACTTTAGTTTAATGTTTTTATATTAAATCCAATCATTGGATAGTTAGTTCAAAAGCAAAAATATTATGAAAAGAGAAATTTATATCGTCATAACTATACGTGATAGATTATACAGCATTAGATCATCCTTTTCATATAAGTTTTCGCAAGATTCACTGTAGATGATAAAAATTTAAATAAAGACAACAAAAAATACATTTTTATATGATATAGTGGGACTAGGGTTGTTAAATTTATTTTCGATTCAGAAAATGTTTTAACAAACATAAAATATAATTAAACTTTCTCTTCATTATTGTAATTATGTTATTTTTAAATCTTATTGAACTAATAAGACAAGTGCTGAAACTCTAAATGTTACTTCTAAAAAATAATAAGCAAACGGAAAACATTCTTAAAAAATGTAATGCAACTTAATAGCAAAATGTTAAAATATTATAATTAAATAATAGCAAACGATTTTATTTCCTAGTTTCGTGCTTGTGAAAGATCTACTTTTATTTGGCCTACAGAAATGGTTCTTCATCACCTTACTAAAGAACAATTGGAAACAAGAATTCACTAGTGTTGTGAGTAGAAACATATGCTTCAAAATGTTCCAACTTTCCTAAGAACTGTAATAACAGATTATGAAACTCGGGTGCATCATTTTGATCCCCTTACCAAATTCGCAACAAGTGTATGGAAACACCCTGATTCTCCATTTCTGAAAAGAAAAATCCAAAAAACCAAATCTGCTGGAAAGATGATCTTGATTATTTCCTTTATTCATGAGGATTCTTTTTTTTAATCACAAAAGTGAAATCTATCAACACGCTGTGCCTCCAAACACTACTTTGAATAGTGGATAGTATGATTCAGTTTTGAAAATACTTCGACAATACATATCGGGAAAGCGTCATGAATTGGTAGTGAGTTCGACATTTCATCACCATAATGCTCGCCCGCATGTGTTTTCACTTCTGTTCAGCAATATTACTAAGATATTGCAATATTAAAAACATGCCACGTCCATCTTACAGTCCAGATCTCGCACCATGCGAGATGTTTTCGACGTTGAAGAAGTTTAATTTAATACAGATTTAGATATTATTTCAGTACTGTACTGTTCTTTCAAGCGGCTTCCAGAAAGAAAGCTGCTCTACTTGTTTTGAAAAGTGGTTGAGCGATGGAATCGTTGCATATCATCCGAGGGAAGGTATTTTGAAAAATAATGATTTATTTTTTCTTGTAAATATATTTCTTATTTTTCATGATTTTACTCAAAGTTTTTATGAAACGCCCTGTGTATATTCATTATAGTGTTACTGAAATGACAAAACATTAAAGTTATAATTATCTCTTAAAAAGGTAAAGCTCGGAGTGAATTTTAAAAACTTTGCTTTCAAAACAGTTGTAAAAATAATCATTCCATTATATTATATTCAGTTATATACAAGAAAAAAAGATATTACTTAATATTATTTTTCAAAATTTAAATCAAATTTTACTAAACAACAGAAAATAAATAAAAAAATAATGTTTCGAATAAGTTTAGTTCAAGATATTATTAGTTTCAAAATATATAGTCAATCTCATGGGGGAAAAAAGACTTGAATTTATTTCCTATTCATATAAAAATTTTATTTAAAAAGGAATTGTTATAGAAATTATACCGTGATATTCAAATATTATTAATATGAGTAGTTTTTCAGTAAACTTACTGTTTATCAATGGATTCATTTCATATTTTAATGTTTTTATACTAAGCAATTCTATCTAATTATTCAAAATATAATAATTCAATTATTTCATTTTTTCAAAACAAAATGTTGTTGAAAAAAGAATCCATGAATGAGAAAATAAATTTAATGAATATTTCATGTTAAACAAGATTGTTTATCTTACAGAAAATGAGGGGGGAAAAAGGAAGGAATTTTCGAAACGTTAAATGAAAGGAAACTATAATTATAGGAAAATAAGTTATAATACAAAAATTTACTGTAAAATAATTTTGAAAATAAAACTTAAAGAATATTTTTAGAATTTCCTACTAAACAAGATTGTGCAGGTCTTCAAAGAGTATAGTCAAATTCGTTAGGTAAATAAAATTTGTATTAAAATCATTTTTTATTCATGAAATATATAAAATTTTGTATATTCATTAGAGTGTCTGAAAACGTTAAGGTATACAATAACAATGTTTACTCAAGAAAGTTCACACATTAAAAAAACCACATATTATAAAAAATGTTTTTCCTTTCAGATGCAAAAGTAATAATCATTTCATTACTGTACAATGTATGAGTATGAAAATTTTGGAAAAGAAGCTGCTAATATTTATATTTATTCTGTACAATCTCTAAATTTTTCAAAACTTCAACAAAATAATACTTCATCAAATATTGGTAAACTTTACATGAAACAGAATAAGAATCAACGAAAAAAATTTCCTACGTATTAATTAAGAATAAAATTATTTAATTAGTTATATTTCTTTAAATATATTAATATTTAGCAAAATAATACTGTTCATCAAAACAACTTTACATGGAAAAATTCCAATTAATTTAACTTGTATAAAAAGTAATTCCGGACAATTTCCAATTAATTTATTCAAATTATATTCATTCCATCGAATTTAATTAGTATGAAAAATGTTTAACATATCTTGTACATCAACACAACTAGCTTATTTGTTAGTAAATAACATTCCAGTAAGAAACCATAAGGATAAGATAAGGAATGGATAACATTACAGTATAAGAGAGGCATTCAACTCTTTACACTTTGGGGAACCCTTTCAGCTTACCGTTTTCTCAAAGGAACATCTTGATCAAAGAGCAGAAAAAATAGGATAACTAAACTCTTTATCCTATTCAAATTTACGAAATTATTACTGCATCTTTATTTTTATCTCAACACAAACATTTTAATAAAATAATGAATGAAAAGGTAGTTAATGGGTTGTTATGGTGTTCTAAAATGTTTTTAATCAACAATAATTAAAAGCACAATATTTTAAATCATAACAAATTCACAAGAAAGATATTTTTTTTAATGACTTGACGGTGATTGCGTTTTATTGCAAAGTATTTTGACGTCTGGAATAATTTTTGAAAACTGTAACCTAATGTCCTCTTCAGCATTAGATTTAAATTCGTTCTGCCTTTTGTTTTTACAGCGTGCAAGGAGGGAAGCTTTTTCGCATATATGAGTTGAAACAAATTACAAATGTTTGACAGCTCTTTTAGTAATTTCAGGATATTCTTTTTTAAATTCAAATTAAAAATACATAATACCAACTTGACTAAATTTAGTTTCAACTGAGAGCCTGTCGATAAATCAAATTGACATAAATCGAACCCAAAGAACGAAGACTAATATGTGATCTACTGTGCTTCGATTAATGTATTCGAAGTACGTGACTTTTACGAAATTTAAGGTTTCATTTTATCCATAAAAATATAGTTATATTTATTTTTACAAGCAAATTGCCTTTAAGAATTCGATATTTTACAAAAATTAAAATATTGCTAAAATTTTGAGGCTTTGATTGAGCAAATAGTGATTTCTAGCGGGAACCCATGTCTAAGTTCCAGGGAGCCCTAGAGTTCCGCGAAACCGGGGTTGAAGACCTCTGCAGTAGAAGACAAACAACTCTATATGATAAGATTACCTCATCGAGTATCCGTCGCAACGTGACAAGAGGGGGAGAGGAGTCTGACGTCACTCACGTGAATCGGCTTACCCGGATTACTACTCTAGTCTTAGAAGCGATCATTCAAAATGTACACAAATAAAAACTAATTTATTCACAATACGCACATGTTATTGTTTTCTTATATATATATATATATATATATAGGATTCAAAATTGTAAAACTCATAATATATTATGTATTTTTTACAAAACGCAAAGATAGTTAATTTCAAAACAGACCAAAATATGTATTCTGCATAACAATACTTTTTATTACATTTTAATGTGAAAAATTCTAGAAGTTTTGAAAGTATAAAAAAGTAAGTAAACACCACAATATATTGCATTTACTTAAAATTAATAAGTAAACTGATTTGATATGATATACCACGATTGAGTAAAAAAAAACATTCAAACTGAAAGATAACATATATCTAGTTAGAATAACATACATTGAAAGATAACATATATCTAGAAACTGATTTGATATGATATACCACGATTGAGTAAAAAAAAAACATTCAAACTGAAAGATAACATATATCAAGTTAGAATAAAATAGCTCATATGTGAACATTTTTAAACGAGAAATATAATTATATATACTAAACCAAGCAAGACATTTTTATTTAAATAAAACTTGAGACAAATTAACTTTCCTGAACATTATAATAAAACTGTTTAATTCACATAATAACAGTCTTAGATATTCTAAATAATGAGGATATATATTACAAGAAATTTTGGGGGGGAATATCTAAAAATTTCTTCAAAATTTTCTAAAAAATCATACTTGGAAAAGATTACTTGTCTTGAGTTCCGAGATATGTTAGTTGATTTTATTAATTCACCTATGATCGTGGTAAATGTTTGGTGTAGATAAATTCTGAGATTTTTTTTTTAAATTTAAATCAATCTTATTTGTTTATTTATTTATTTATTTTTTTCAAACAGGCATAAATGAAACGCAAATTTTAAATTCTAAGGAAGTTCATGTTTCGACTTAGAACTATAGAGTAAATAAGAAAGGTTTGTTCACACACACACGGCATTCGAGACGAAATATTTTTAAATTTTAATAAAAAAAAAGGAAATC
>BMAW01086107.1:0-78671 GCA_019974015.1 Nephila pilipes
AAATCACAAATTGACTTTATTAATTATTGATTATATTCATGTTAAATATTTTCATGTAGGTGCATCAGCATTACTTAGTTATGTGAGAGAAAAGTTTTGGCCTTTAAGTGGTAGATCTACCTGTAGAAAAATTGTTCATAAATGTATAATTTGTTTTAAAGCTAATCCAGTTATTTCATCTCAAATTATGGGTGACCTGCCTAGAGACCGAGTAAGACCAAATTTTCCATTTAATTGTGCAGGTGTGGACTTTTGTGGTCCATTTTTCATAAAGTATAGAAATCAACGTAAGGATATTTTACATAAGATTTATGTTTGTATTTTTGTGTGTTTTGTTTCCAAAGCTGTACATTTAGAAATGGTATCAGACCTTAGTTCAGGGGCTTTTATAGCCACATTAAAGAGATTTATTGCCCGCCGCGGTAAAAGTGCTAAATTATATTCTGATAATGCCAAAAATTTTCAAGGTGCGAATAAGGAAATTATGAGACTTCATAAAATGGTTCAGGATCCAGACAAAGAGTTGGCTGCTTTTTTTGCTAGTGAAGGTATTGAGTGGAAATTCATCCCACCTAGATCCCCAAATTTTGGCGGACTTTGGGAAGCCGCAGTAAAAGCCTTTAAATATCATTTTAAACGAGTGGTGCTAATTTAAATTATGAAGAATTTTTAACTGTAGTTACGCAGATTGAAGGAATTCTAAATTCGAGACCCCTTTGTCCTTTGTCTGCTAATGAAGATGATCTTGAAGTTTTAACCCCCGCGCATTTTCTGCTAGGACGAACTATAACTGCTATTCCTGAACCAGATTTTTCAAATACAAATGATTACAGACTTAAAAATTGGCAAAGATTAACAAAATTAGTACAATTAATCTGGAAAAAGTGGCATCGTAATTATTTAAGTCAGCTTCAGCAGCGAAATAAATGGAGATATGAAAAAAATAATGTTCAAATTGGCGATTTAGTATTACTAGTTGAAGATAATATGCCAGCACATAAATGGCTACTAGGCAGGATTATTGATGTATTCTTTGGAGATGATAAAAAAATTCGTGTAGTTCAAATAAAAACTCAATTTGGTGTATTAAAGAGATCTGTCTCTAAAATTTGTGTATTACCTGTGTCTGAATAATATATGTAAAACTGTGTTTTTCTAGTAATTGTAAATATTATTAGTGTATTTCTTTGAAAGTATTGACATATTCATTAATTGTGTGCAGTGTTAAATTGAGAATTTCATGTAATTTAATAGTGTTCTTTTTGCTTGTTTGCTGATAATTATTGAATATGTATCTTCAAATTTTGTGTAATTTGTGAAATAGTGTTTTACATACAATGATTGAATGTTTAAACATGACAATGGGGGCCGGTATGTTAACGCTTGCATGCGCTATCACCGCGCCACCTGTAAGTGAGGAGTTTGGTAACTGTGATTCTAACCGTAACTGAGAGAAGAGCGGGAAGCGCTCATCGTGTAATACGAGTAAGTGTAAGACGAGCTATCTGTGAAGGCACTATGTGCAGGTGTCTTTTGTGAATTATTAAAGAGATATTTAATACAGTCCACTAAATGAGTGTTTATTGTGCAAATGACCTATGGAACTTTAATATTGTGTAGTGAAAGATTCAGTTTCTATTAAATAATAAGCAAACAAACTCGTTTCTATATTATTACTCCACAAATTTCGCTGCATTGTAGACATGAAGAAAAATTAATTGAAATAGACAGTGTAGTGGGGTCAAGATACAATCGGCCAGTGCCACAAAGTTAAAGCGAATTACTACGAATCAGGGAAATAATCCTTAGCTGGCTTGATGTGCTTTGTAAAAATTGGGAAAAAATAGTATTTTTTATATAAAGTTTGAAATCATATAAAAAAATATTGATTTGAGGAATACTGGTGATGACAACAATTAAAGTATAAATTTGAATTACTTCAACAATATAAATGCGTAAATTATGATGAGTTTTAAAATGGTATATGAAACGTAAACTTTTATAAATTTATCTATTAATTTTAATATAAGTGTATTGCCAATACATGAAGAGTAATAAAATACAGTAAATCGAAACAATGCTGCTTACTATTCGATTCTATGCTATATCATGAAACATTTTATTAACGTTAAGTCATTTAAGTTAAGAATTAAATTATATTATTTATTTGTGTCTAATAATAAAATAGAAATCTAAGAATTAATAATTAAATTTATTTATCTGTCACGATAGTGGAAACCCTTTGGCAATAATCAAGTAATAAAGAATTAGAAAATTCGTTGAAGCAAACCGAGACAAATTTGAGGCTTTAGGTAAGGAGTCAACAAACATTAGACATTCAGTTTAATTTTAGTTGAAAATATTTGTTTCTCAGATTATTTAAATTTGTTAATATTTTGTCAAAACTCGACAAATTGAACGAGTGGGCGACGTATAACGGGCATGATTAAGGTTCAGTACATTCATTTTTAAATAAGAGCAACACTCATTGCTGTACTATAGGTTTATAGATAAAACAAGCTTTATAACGAAAATAAATTACAATTGTCTATACGTACTATGGATAGGGCCTTTTGTGACAGTGGCGGAATGGATAACGCACCTGAATGAAAATCAAGACTTCCTAGGTGCGTCATCCTAGGTATCCATCGATGCAGTGCTAGAATAATTGAGCTAATGATTTAAGTTTATTAGATTAAGCAAATTTGTTGCTAAAATTACATTGAAAATATTTTTAAACCTCCTACAGTCGGGATAGTGTGGGCCAGTGGCGCAACGGATAACGCGCCTGACTACGGATCAGGAGATTCCAGGTTCGAATCCTGGCTGGCTCGGCGTTATGTGTGGAGAGTTAACGAATTTTATTTCGGAACACTGGTCGGAAAGAATTATTTTTGCCCTTAAATTTTGATGCCATAAATTACTTTCAAGACAGAAATATGGCTTTAATAGATAAATAATTTTTTTTATTTGGAGCGACATAATTTCTATGTCCCTAAACACAAAAAAAAGTCGGCAAATTTGGTATATTTAGTAGATTGCTAAAGAATCTGAGAAGTGACATAAATGTTTGTTTATTACTCTGAGCAGAGGAAAACGTACTATGGGTATTAAGAAAAATAAGAAAAAGAAGGCAATCTAGTAAAGTTTGCAAATTCTAATTTGACGTGGACAAATTAGAAAATTAAGTATTTTTCGATGATGAAAGTTTGCCTAACCAATTTTCCCCACAAGGTATAAGACATAAAATTTGACCAGCGAACGAAAGAAGCAATCTTAGATTTCTTGTTCCCTATATAGACCAGGGAAGCTAGAAATGAGGCCTTTATTATTTTCCTCCTGAAATGTTTGAAAATTATGTAAAATAAAACACTGAGCATAGAGTTTGGTACAAATATACTGTAGGAAAAACAAAAGGTAACATACTCTATGGTAAAGTTATAGATAAAGTTGGTTTTCGACCACACTTATAATAATGTAAAAACAACAAATGTTGTAGATAGGATAACGGAATTTGAAAACCCCCAGATGAATTAAATTTGACGGTAGGCATTCCAGAACGAAAAGTGCTAGAAGGTTGAGGAATGAATTAAACGCTGAAAACGAAATTAAATCAATACAATTTAGAGAATTCTTTTATCACTCATTAAGCCGGGAAAATAGAAAATTCAAATTATTAGCTTGAAACAGTACGAGTTCTCACATCTGAATATATTGCATACAAACAATGAAAAAAAATGCTTCTTAGATCTGAATATATTGCATAAACAATGAAAAAAAATGCTCAAAAATTACTGATCCCTTAGTTTCTACATTTTTCCGGGAAAGAAGATACAAACTGCTTTCTATGGTATTAACACATGATCAATAACTCCGAGTCTAATTTGAAAACAACTTTTTTTGCAAAATTTTTTATTCATCAACATAACACCTTTGTTAATCTTCTAGGTGTGATACAATGGTTCCAACGCTTTTCCAAGTCTTTCCCCTAAAAATTTTTTCTCTTTTTCTTGCAAAACTTTGTTATGAGTAAATAGCGATAAACAGCTTCTGAATCATCGACTGTTGCTGTTTTGTTCCATCGAAAGGAATCGCGGCACCTTGGAAAAACCTTTTCACTTACTCCAAAAACCTTTTCCTGGTCCGATCGACTTAAAATTTTGACACGTTTCAAGCAAAGGTTAATACTCTAGAAAGACCTGGTTACTGGTTTACTACGAGCGCCATCTCTGGGTTAGTCTCGGGAGTTATTGATCGATGTGTTACTTAACGAATTTCGAGGCATTGTAGACATCTCGATGAAATGAATTGAAAGAGCCCCATAATTATTTTTTTCAATGCTCTATGTTCGCGATACTCATTTTTCCAGTGTCACAAAGAGAAAGAGAATTTACCGCATATCAGGTGCTCAATTCCTGGCGGGCTTGATGCAGATTGTAAAGATTCTCAACAAATGGAATTTTGATCCTAAATTTTGAAATAGTGTAAAAGGATATTGATTTGACCAGTTGTGGTGATGTCTTGAATTCAATTGTGAATATAAAATACCAGAAAACCACAATTACGTAAGATATCCTGAGTTTCAAAATGATATACAAAACGTAAGATTTTATTTTTTTGCTATTCTCTTTTCACAAAAATGTATTGCTAATACACGACGAGTACTCAAAGACAGTAAATTTAAACACCGCTGCGTATTATACGTCTATAAGTAATTTCACGACCATTTTAATTAATGTATGGTCACTTCAATAAAGAATAAAAAATATGTTTTCTACTTGTGTCTCCTAAATGAAAAAGACATTTAAGCATTAATAAATGAATTTTTTTATCTTACACAATACTGGAAATCCATTGGCATTCATCAAGAAACAACGAATTAGAAAATTGTATGTACGAACCGAGGACTCTTAGAGACTTTGGGACAAGATTCAAAGCCTATTAGACATTCATCTGTGTTTAAGGTGAAAATATTTGCTGATAACATTATTTAAAATTCTTACTATTTTGTCAAGGATGGACGGATAACGCGAACGAGGAAGTTTTTGCTCGTCCACTTTCCGAAGAGTGCCTCGCTCATTGCCGTACTACTATGCTTTGGGTTTTTGGATAAAACAAGCTTTGTAACGAAAATTAATTACAATTGTCTATATATGTGCTATGAACAGGAACCTGTGTGACAGTGGCGGAATGGATAACGCATGTGACTGAGAATAAGAATTTCCTAGTTGCGTCTTCCTGGCTGTCCCGATGCAGTGCTAGAAAAATTGAGCTAATGATTTAAGTTTATTAGATTAAGCAAATTTGTTGCTAAAATTACATCGAAAATAATTTTAACCACACTACAGCCGTGATAGTGTGGGCCAGTGGCGCAACGGATAACGCGCCTGACTACGGATCAGGAGATTCCAGGTTCGAATCCTGGCTGGCTCGGCGTTATGTGTGGAGATTTAACGAATTTTATTTCGGAACACTGATCGGAAAGAAATATTGTTGCCCTAAAATTTTGATGCTATAAATTACTTCCAAGACACAAATATGGCTTTAGTGCATTAAATATTTTTTTTATTTGGAGCGACATAACTTCTATGTCCCTAAACCTAAAAAAGTCGGCAGATTTTGTATATTTAAAATTCTAATTTTATGTTCCGAATTTGAGAAGAATAAAAGTATTTTTCTGCAGGGTTATTATACTATCTAAGAAAGTATTTTCTATTATTATACTTTTAGCTTAAACATTCCTTAATATTGAAATGACAATCACGTAAGGGAAAGAATTTTTTTTTTCTTCTGATGTTAGGAAATAAATAATTTCTTCTCAGAAAATGTCTCTCAAAGTAACGTTGTCCGACTATTTCGAGTATTGCATCTAGTTACATATGTTTGTTATCATAGTTTTATATAACCAATTAATTTTTCTAATAGGGCAACTTACAGCCTTCCTACAAAAGTTTAATTTATCACATCTGAGAAGTGACATAAATGTTTGTTTATTACTCTGAGCAGAGGAAAACGTACTATGGGTATTAAGAAAAATAAGAAAAAGAAGGCAATCTACTAAAGTTTGCAAATTCTAATTTGACGTGGACAAATTAGAAAAGGAAGTATTTTTCGATGATGAAAGTTTGCCTAACCAATTTTCCCCACAAGGTATAAGACATACAATTTGACCAGCGAACGAAAGAAGCAATCTTAGATTTCTTGTTCCCTATATAGACCAGGGAAGCTAGAAATGAGGCCTTTATTATTTTCCTCCTGAAATGTTTGAAAATTATGTAAAATAAAACACTGAGCATAGAGTTTGGTACAAATATACTGTAGGAAAAACAAAAGGTAACATACTCTATGGTAAAGTTATAGATAAAGTTGGTTTTCGACCACACTTATAATAATGTAAAAACAACAAATGTTGTAGATAGGATAACGGAATTTGAAAACCCCCAGATGAATTAAATTTGACGGTAGGCATTCCAGACAGAAATGTGCTAGAAGGTTGAGGAATGAATTAAACGCTGAAAACGAAATTAAATCAATACAATTTAGAGAATTCTTTTATCACTCATTAAGCCGGGAAAATAGAAAATTCAAATTATTAGCTTGAAACAGTACGAGTTCTCACATCTGAATATATTGCATACAAACAATGAAAAAAAATGCTTCTTCAAAAAATTACTGATCCCTTAGTTTCTACATTTCTTTTCCGGGAAAAAAGAAGATACAAACTGCTTTCTATGGTATTAACACATGATCAATAACTCCCGAGTCTAATTTTGAAAACAACATTTTTTTTGCAAAATTTTTTTTTATTCATCAACATAACACCTTTTGTTAATCTTCTTTTAGGGTGATACAATGGTTCCAACGCTTTTCCAAGTCTTCCCCCCCCAAAATATATATATATATATATATTTTCTTTCTTTTTTTTTTCGCAAGAAAACTTTTTTGTTGCGAGTAAATAGCGATAAACAGCTTTCTGAATCATCGACTCGTTGCTGTTTTTGTTCCATCGAAAGGAATCGCGGCACCTACTTGGAAAAAACCTTTTTCACTTCACTTCAAAAAACCTTTTTCCTGGTCCGATCGACTTAAAACTTTGACACGTTTCAAGCAAAGGTTAATACTCTAGAAAGACCTGGTTACTGGTTTACTACGAGCGCCATCTCTGGGTTAGTCTCGGGAGTTATTGATCGATGTGTTACTTAACGAATTTCGAGGCATTGTAGACATCTCGATGAAATGAATTGAAAGAGCCCCATAATTATTTTTTTCAATGCTCTATGTTCGCGATACTCATTTTTCCAGTGTCACAAAGAGAAAGAGAATTTACCGCATATCAGGTGCTCAATTCCTGGCGGGCTTGATGCAGATTGTAAAGATTCTCAACAAATGGAATTTTGATCCTAAATTTTGAAATAGTGTAAAAGGATATTGATTTGACCAGTTGTGGTGATGTCTTGAAGAATATAAAATACCAGAAAACCACAATTACGTAAGATATCCTGAGTTTCAAAATGATATACAAAACGTAAGTTTTTATTTTTTTTGCTATTCTCTTTTCACAAAAATGTATTGCTAATACACGACGAGTACTCAAAGACAGTAAATTTAAACACCGCTGCGTATTATACGTCTATAAGTAATTTCACGACCATTTTAATTAATGTATGGTCACTTCAATAAAGAATAAAAAATATGTTTTCTACTTGTGTCTCCTAAATGAAAAAGACATTTAAGCCTTAATAAATGAATTTATTTATCTTACACAATACTGGAAATCCATTGGCATTCATCAAGAAACAACGAATTAGAAAATTGTATGTACGAACCGAGGACTCTTAGACTTTGGGACAAGATTCAAAGCTTATTAGACATTCAGCTGTGTTTCAGGTGAAAATATTTGTTGATAAGATTATTTAACTTTCTTACTATTTTGTCAAAGATGGACGGATAGCGCGCATGAAGAAGTTTTTGCTTGTCCATTTTTCGAAGAGTGCCTCGCTCATTGCTGTACTACAATGCTTTGGGTTTTTGGATAAAACAAGCTTTGAAAAGGAAAATTAATTACAATTGTCTATATATGTGCTATGGACAGGGACCTGTGTGACAGTGGCGGAATGGATAACGCATGTGACTGAGAATAAGAATTTCCTAGTTGCGTCTTCCTGGCTGTCCCGATGCAGTGCTAGAAAAATTGAGCTAATGATTTAAGTTTATTAGATTAAGCTAATTTGTTGCTAAAATTACATCGAAAATAATTTTATACCCACTACAGTCGCGATAGTGTGGGCCAGTGGCGCAACGGATAACGCGCCTGACTACGGATCAGGAGATTCCAGGTTCGAATCCTGGCTGGTTCGGCGTTATGTGTGGAGAGTTAACGAATTTTATTTCGGAACACTGATCGGAAAGAAATATTGTTGCCCTTAAATTTTGATGCTATAAATTACTTCCAAGACACAAATATGGCTTTAGTGCATAAACTATTTTTTTTTATTTCGAGTGACATAACTTCTATGTCCCTAAACCTAAAAAAGTCGGCGAATTTTGTATATTTAAAATTTTATTGTAATGTTCCGAATTTGAGAAGAATAAAAGTATTTTTCCATGAAAAGTACTTTTCAATTATGAATGGGAAAAAAAAAAATATTGCTGCTTTTAAATTTTTGATGCTATAAATTACGTTTAGGACACAAATACCCTGCATGGCTTTAGTTCTTAAACAGTGACAGAATTTTTTTTTACTGTAATTAATCCAGTCTTAAGTGCCGAAATGCAAAAAAAGAAAAACAATATTTCTTTTTTTGGTCGATGTATTTCAAAGTTCAATGTTCTTCAAACACGTCACCAAAGAAAACATATTACATTAATTAGAGCATGAACAATTATTTTAAGCTTTCAAGATAAATATAAAAATTGTTTGAATCTTCAATGTTATGTGAAGATTTTCAATACTTTTGAAATTTACGACAGTTGTATATAATCGACATTGAATTGGAAATACATACAAATTATCTCCAAAAATTAACGATGATTTTAAATTACGCTTTGGAGATTAAAAAAATAGAGACATATCCCAGCATGGACTATTGCGCAATTTTCTGCTCAAGTTGAAAATATAGTCCTTTGCAAGATGAAGTCATTGAATTATTAGTTGACCTTGAAGCAAAGATGCATTTTAATAATTTAGTTGCGAGTAAATTTTGTACAAATATAAATATTACGCAAAACTATCCAAAATTTGTAATACATTTCCTATTTTAATTGCATTCCCAAGCTCATGCATGGTTGAATGTGGAGTCAGTCATGTCAATTCTATTTTAACAAAGGAGAGAAATAAATAAAATATGGAGCTCCGAAGTAAGACTAAAATTAACAAATTTGGAACTAAATATTACTAATCTAGTCAAGAGTCATCAAGCACATCCTTCTTATCGATTTATATAAAAATTTGATTTTGTCAAATGCAAAAGAGAGAAAAAAATTTAACTGTTTCTTAAATGATTTAAGAAACAGATAAGCTTTTTTCCCTTTTGTTATTATTTTTAAAAAGGCGTGGGGTGGGGGGTCTATATGAGAATTTTAAAATTTTTGGAGGTCGATAATCAAAAAAATTTGGCAGCCCTGCTTTACACATTACTGGTGCATCATCCCTCTTACTCCCTGCTCAAAATCGGGACTTTACGTTTGGATCGGCAGGAAAATGTCGTCGTCGTATTCGCAATCTTTCCTCCTATTAACGCGCCATCTAATAGCTTACACAGTTTTTTAGGTGCTGGATTTCTAATACAGATAAATTCCAGTTTATTCTTTTCAGAGGAATTTTTCCTCCGGCGTTTGTGTTTGAGATTATCAGAATAATTCGGAACAGCAAAGAACATGTTTCTTGCGGACCGTTGACTCCGAGTGTTTTCGCTCTTTTAGAAGAACTAATTCGCAAGAACAAGATTGTTCTTCCGACCTCCATCACTAACCATATTTTTATAAAATGCTTTTCGTCTTGCCTGAAAAATAGTGCCTTGTTCACGGTAATAATTCCGAACTGGTAGAGATACTATTCGCACGCGCAATTTATGAAAAGTAGTTAGCGGATTGCAAAGTTTCGAACTTTAGCTAATGGATATCTGCACGCGGGAAAATATCTCAGTTCGGTTTATTTCTAATTCAGGATCAAAACTGGATAAAAACTGCTTTAAAATTTGAGAAAAAGTTCTTATCTTGGACGTCAATCCCCTAGAAAATAAGACAGCTCGAAAGACCGAAATATAGTTTTTATGTACTGATTTTCTCACATTTCATTGAGATATTAAGAATTTTATCAATAAATATTTATTTGTTAAAAATTTATAAAGATCTCAAACATTTAATGCCACAAAATTCAAATAAAAATGACCATAACTTCTAAATAAGTATTTGTTATTTTGCTAAAATTTAGAATTTCACGAAAAAAATGTCAAAATTAATTTTAAAACATTATCAAAACTATGAGGTTTATAAGCAGTTTTATAATTCTGAAAATGCTGATTAAAAATGTAAAGTTTTCTCGCAAATTTCAAATTTTTTTTTCCCCTGGACAGACGTGTTCCTTGGAAGACCCTTAATCCCGGTATATGTTTCATGTAGTTCACCCGTCGTAACTGCTTGATACCTAAGAATTTATAATTATTATTTTCCATTACAAGTGTTAGTTTCTTTACTATTTATTTAGAATTTATATATATATACTTCATTCTGTTTCATTTTGTACTCTTCTCTTTAACAGTAGTTTGAAAGCGACAAGTAATTTAAATTTATTAGGGGCTGCGAAAGCATAAATTCGGCTCTATGCTTAAGACATTATATCTTAATTATACAATTATACTGATTTATTGGTTTTATTAACGGCGACGGACATTGTAATTTTGAGCCACGGTCAAGACTCAAAATTTGGAGGTCCGTCGCTAACCACCTTCGAGTCGCTTTTAAGTACGATGTTGATAAACAATAAAAAAAAAGCGCGGACCGAGTGATTGTCAACATCGCCCTGGTTCATTTGAAAGTCCTGTCAAATTTTTGATTTAACGTCACGTTATAGCCCCGAAAAAATACTTTTTGGTCGGATTTCTAATGGAGAAAGTTATGAAAGAGAATGGCTATATCTACATAACTCGTAATCTACAGAATGTCTATTCTGTTTTGTATGTAAAGTTTTTGCCATTGAAAATCACCAGAATTCCTGAAATCAATAGGTTTCCGTGACTGGAGGAATACTAAATTAATTGATAGCCACGATAATAGCTCGAACTTTAGGGATTCTCTATTGATATATTTAACACGCAGACAAGGTTTACAACAAAATCTAGAAAAAACAATTTTAAGGAGATTGCTTACTGGGTCATATCCTTTGCAGCAGCGAGTCATATCCTTAATTTGTACTTAAGCAGAAAGAGGACCCCCCCTTTCCCCCCCCTAAGTACGATAGAGAAATTTGGTTCACCTCACAACGGTAAATTTTTTAGGGTTGATAGATTAAATTAATTTTTAATAACACGAAATTGCAAGTATGAAAACTTGGGGAAGGGAAAATCTCATAATTATCACAAACCATGGCGAAGAGTTAATCACGCTAATGATTCAAAAAAGTTTATCGTGAAATTATGGGACAAATAAAATATTCTGTGCATTGTGGTCTATTAATCGACTCTGCACCGGATTTGATGCACAAGTAACAACTCTGCGTAGTTATTCGATCTATGGAAGATGGACAGCTAATAGAAAGTTTTCTAACATTTTTTGTTAAAATCGCATCACATATGCGATGAATTGGCGAAATAGATACTTGAAAAAACGTATCAATTAGATTTTACAAGATGTAGGGGTCAGCCATATAATGCTACAAATATGTCTAGGCGTTATAGTGGTAAGTAGAAGAAAGTCAAGAAATGAATCCGTTCGCAATATATGTTCCATGAGCAGCACATTCTCTAAATTAGATAGGTCGAAGTGCCATCGATAGCTGTTTATCAACGGTAAAATCCCCCCCCCCCTCAATTATCCAAAAATTTTATAATTGCTTCGACTTTGCCAAATAGATGGTAAACTTTAAAAGATCACTAATAAAATAAAAATGTGTTGTAGTATCCATCAGACAAGATGGGAAACACATTAAAACAACTACAGCAGAAACATTAAATTTTATAATAAATGCTTTAGATGCCATACCTGTGGATTGATGAAAAACAAAAAGGAGAAGCTAGAAAAGATACAGGTAATTTGTCAAACAAACCAAAATAAGAATTCATATTTATGTTGCGTGAAATTTTGAAAACTTCCAAAGAGTTAACAAAATAAAATAAAAAGAACTTGCGATACTAGATACATAAGCAAATCTTTACAATTCACTAGTAAATTTCCCAGACAAATAAAGAGCCAACTTCGAAAATTTAGAAGCCAGCGTGAAAGAAAAACTACGAGATGTAGATTACAAAGTATTGTCGAAAAAGGAAGAAAAATGTGCTCATTGATTATCCTGTTCTGAAAACATATTTCAGTCTCAGAGAGCGATTTATAGTGGATAGTTTTTAATGCATTATTGATAAATTGAATCTGGAGAAGCGAAAGGTATACGAAGAAATAGACGTTGCCGATAAAATTGAGTCCCGATCAAAAATTTCAATATAAACAATGTCGAACGAAATTAGTTGTTTCATATCCACAAGATCTCAGAGCTGACTTAGAAATCAAATTCAACAGTTCTATTCATACGTGAATCATAAAATAAGATTCAGCGATTTGTTTCAAACAATTTAATTGTATTCTCATTCACAATTAACAAAATAATACATGATGACAAATTATAATCAGCATTGTGAAATTTGGATACAGCTCAATGTATATTTCCATACATGATGGTCTTATACTGTACAGTGGAATGATCTTTTTTACAATTTCAGTATACTAAAAATAAAAAATGAGCCACAATGCAACAAGAAAAGTTCAAGGTAGTATCATACATAATCAGATCTGTCGCAAAACAAACTTTATTAAAGTATAAATTATATGCATTGGTTTTTATTATATTTAATGCCTTTCTTTTTTTCTTATATTCTAAACAAAAAATGTTCTCTTTTCAATAAACTTCATTTTATCACAGCTCAAGATATCTAATATAATATTTAATGGTCTTAAGAGATATTTAAACGTTTCGCTCAATAACAATTTACTTTTTTTGTAACTGTATTAAGTAATTCATTTTTTAACCATTTTGCATATTTTGAAAGGAAAAATCCTTATCTATTGTTCCATGAAAAAGCTTCAAAAGAGTTGAGAAATTTTTTTTTATCATGAAATGTTTGATACATGAACATTAGGAGTGGGGGTGAGGGTATTTTTTTTTAAAACCTCCATTACTCACCATCTTTCAAGCAGAATTTTATGAAATTCGAAATTTAGATTTATATAAAATTATTACATCAAAAATAACATTTGTGAAAGAAAAATTCTGTTTCAAAATTTTATTAACTATGTTAAGTTAACCATTGTCATATTTTAGTTTCCTTTAAGCCATTGAGATTGATATCAACTTTATACAGTATCCATGAGAATTGCAAATATTATTAATACCTTTTTCATGAATGTACTATAGAAAACCCCATCAAAGATTCAATTAATGAAACTGGCTGAGCAACATGGACTGACATTTCATATTACACAACTTCTTGGAGTCCAGCTACTCTTCCAAAAAAGCAAACCAACGAAACCACGCATTTCAGAAAATTAAAAGCTTAACAATTCAATAAAAAAAAAAAGAATTACGATTGCCATGTTTTTTAGAACATGAATGGTGTCATACATATTGCTAACTTTATATACATGGCATCAATATTTTTTATAAGTTTTCCCAATAATGAAACATATAGGAAAAAAAACATTTTACTTATTTATTATTAACTAAGAAAAATATGAGTAGTACTAAAATATAGTACCTAAAACTGGAAATAAAAAAAAAAAAAAACCTTAAAGCTCCTTAATTGCCCTTTGCTGATGTTTTGCTTGCATTAAAAAAATATTTTAATTTTAGAGCAGTTGGTTAAAGTTCAGTTATGAGAGTCTACATCTGAACTGAAATATCTGGTTACAACTGCTGTGATTTAAAATGATTGCAAGTTAAAATACTTACGTGGTGTGTGAAAGGATTTACGAATATATAGAGTTCTAGATCAAAATAGACAAATGCCATGTAACCTTTTTCTGAAATACAGTAAAAAAATACATCTATTAAAATTAAAATTAAGTACATTTGAATGAGGAATTAAAAAATGCTTTCATAATCATCTCAAACTAATTTAGAAGTTATCCAATCAATTTATTCAAGTGTGTAAATCTATAAATGAGAATAAGTAGAATGTTGAATGGTTGATTTTAACAAACATTTTAATAGCGTTTATTTTGTTGCTGTCTGAAGTTCTTTTGTTCTATGAATCAAACAACACATTTTATGAGGAATTGGACAAAAAAAAAAAAAAAAAGATGTCAATTATATTTCCAATAACACACAGCAAACCTCGTTTTAGTGCAAATTTCTGTTCATATTCTTAACTTTTCTTATTAAATGTAGTTTTAAAATTTTATTTTATGAAGTAATCTTTAATTCAATAGCTAGAATAAAGATGATTCATGGGATTTTAAACGTTCCGAGATCTTTGTTATTTAAATGAATTTTCCTAATTCAATTAAAATTTCCCTTTTAAAGGAATGTAAAAGTACAGTTTTTGAATTTTTTGTGAATGATGATAAAACGATAGTAAAGAAGAATACAAATTGGAATTTGAAATACAATTAAAAGACATAATTTAATTAGATGCAGTATGTTATTTGATGTATGGGTAGTTTGAAATAAGTCATTTTTCTGCCATTGCTTTGACGAACAACAAAAATTCCTGGAGATCATCGGTTTGAACATCTAGTTCTGAAAACTTCTCAAAAATGGTCTGGTACCTACAATAAAAGAAAAAATAAAATTGAAGCAAATTGATAAATTCTAAGTAAAATATTATAAAAAAAAGGTTTATTGAGAGAGCAGGACAATATCAATTTCTGGTAGGTTGCGTTATCAGAAATTGCATCAGAAAAGATAAAAAATAATAATAATAAAATTAATTTCCCTGAAGATACTACTCTTCACAGCTTTAAGAGTAAAACAATTCTTTTATATCATACTAAGCAACACAATTTATTATTAAAAATGCAAATCAACAATAAAATACACATTAAATCCTTGAGATGCAGTCTCATGTGAAATTGAAACACTTTATTTTCTCTTTTATTTCAACAAATAAAAATAATAATAATAAAAAAAAAATCAATTTTAAAAAAAGTGGTGAGGCTTAAGTTTAAATAGAGTTATCTTTTCAAACATGAATAATAAAAAAAAAAAATCATCAATCATATTCCATTTAAAACAAAACAAAAGCAATGCCAAAAAGGTAAACAAACCTTTTCATTTTATCATGAACAAAACTAGATTCTTCAGGTAAAACAGGTTCTCTAGATTTCAAAGTCTTGGCAATCTAGTTAATATAATAAATTACAATAAGTACAATTAATACTGGAACCAAAAATAATTAAATTTCTAACAATAATAATGAACTACATGTTTTTGGATATTTAAAAAAAAAAAAAAAAAGAGAGAGAGACATACTTGTAAATTTCTATCAACTATTTTTTTGGATAATCCAGCTCGTAGAGCAGTGAAAGAAGCAAGGCTGGATGTTGCTGCACCCTCCACTAGTTGATAAAGGAATACCAAATCATCATTTTCGATTATATCCATCGTCTAAAATGCATATACAAGTACAAGTTTTATTATTTAATATTTTTCTATTAGAATATTTTTTTTCCATGCAAATGATAATTTAAATCTTTATTGTAATACTTACTTTCAACCAGAAACTTACACTTCTCTATTTCAAATGAACATTATATTTATTTAAGAAAAGCAACACAAAGAAAAGTGAGTGAATGATGGTAGAGCATAATGCTATGCTGCACCAAACAAAGTGTAATTGTGATCTAAACGTTTGGGGGGAAAAAATGATTGACTAGAAAAAGGGTAAAAACTAGAAAAGAATCACTAGGGTGCCCTTGGGGGTCATGATTTTGATACCTACCTAAACAAGGTAAGCTCTTGAGGGCATCACTAGGAAAAATCCTTACATTTATTTATAATAAACAAGTTAAGATTAAAAAAAAATCAAATTGGAGACAAAAGGGAAAGACAGCTGTAAAACATAATTTTGAAACAATAACAGTTCATAAAGCATTATTATGAGAATAACAGCAGATAAGAAATAAAATGGAATTAATACCAATGATATTGATCTTAAAGTTAATATTCCTCAGTCGTACTTTAAAAAGATTATGATGGAAAGTGTCCTGAAACCATGGAACAAAATATATATTAAATCAAATACAGCAAGCATCACGAAAAGATTTTTTCCAGACATCAATATAAGAATGTCTTGGCGTCACTTCTTCACTAGCTATAAAATTACACAATTTCTTACAGGTCACAGTAACTTTAAAAAATATCTGAATAGATTCAATTTAAGTTCGAATACAATTTACAACTGCAGTGCTGGAGGTGATGAGGACTTTCTATTTCTATGTTTAAAATTTTTCTCACAGAGAAATATTCTTAAATTAGCTTTGAAAAAATTAAACATTAACTGGCCTCCAAATCTTAGCAATTTAATTTCTAGTAAAAGTTCTTTTGTTCTTTTTATCAAATATATTGAAAATATTTATAATACTTCTTAATTTTTGTTTGAACATTGTTTAGTCACATATTTTTGTTTTTGTTTACTGTTTTATACTTCTGTAAGCCCTGTGTGATACTTAGTGGTACACAGAGACATTGTTTGTAGTTCAATAAAAAAAAAAAAAAAATACCAATGATATAATATTTTATATTAACAATATACATATATACTTTGCGAAAATTAAGTTAAAAGAAACAATTTTTTAGGAGGAGGGAGATTTTTTGGGGGGTATAAAAGAATTACATTAAGAGAGCACAAAACTTGTTTACATCAAATTACACCAAATAATTCATTTCCTACCTGGAACTTTACCAGTGGGCACTCAGAGAAAAAAGAACTTAAGGATAAAAAATGAGTAGCCAGGAAAATGTGTGGAGATACAGATCCTTTCTCAATCCAAAAGTTCAGGCTGGCTGTCAGAAGAGCCAAGCCACTTTCCTGGAAAGATAAGAACTTAACATAAATATAATTGTAATTAGTAAGAAATATTTCCATATATCTATTGAAATCTTAAAGGTACTTTAGTTATTTTTATCTTGAAAGACATTACATAATTGTGTACTTTAGAAAATTTGATTAATCTTTGAATTATTGAAATGCTAAATGTATAATATGCATGTTAACATATCTACAGGAATTATCTAGTTTAAATCGTTTTTTTCCACCAAAAGTCTCTATGCATTTTATGAAATTAAAATAAATAAAATTTCTTGAACAATTCTGATATAAAGAGAGAGGGCTTTTTTTTAGTTGCCCATTATCATGAAATTTTAAATGACATATGTATTAAAATGTTTCTATAAGAGTTATTAACCCTTTGCAATCCAAATTAATTTTTGAGTTATATCAATTTATTGTTGACCTAGCAATTTTAATTGATATTTTATATATTTAATATGTTGCATAAAGTAGAAAGTAAAATGAAATTTAAGTTAAAAAGCTTTATTGATAATTTTTGTTATATATTAATGAATTTTAAAATGTTTCATAGTATGATATCTTTTGAAGCAATTCCCTAAATGCAGACCAATTTTTCGCAGGGATGTTACTCAAATGTCTCTTCCACCAGATACATTTCTATTTTAGCTGACTAAACACTCCTTATGCTTTCCTTCTGGTTAAAGAGGTGACTATGGTTCAAGGTAAGTTCTGTGGCTTTTTTACTAGCATATTCAATAACACTACTTCTCATTATTAAAAAATATTCTTCGTTTTCACTTGGATAAATTCAGATGGTTTTCATATAAATCACACAAATAATCTTTATTATCACTGATAAGTATACTTAGATGCTTTAACATTTCATCTTCATCCATGTTTCTTCAATTTTTTCCACAAAAAATACATTTAAATATTTTTTTAATGAAAACTAACGAAAGATTATACAAATTTAAGTTTACTGATATGAAAACATTTACAATAACATAACAGATTATGGTGATGCCCATTGTAACTTTAACAAGATCTATGTTACATAAAAGTAAACAGTATAATTACAAACAAAAATAAAACTAAAACCATTAAACAATGCAAGGTTATTTTACAAATCCAACAATCACTCATTTGAATTAAACAGTAATAGCAAAAACAATAATTCTTAAATTTAAAAACCGTATCAATCCACACTCAATATTAGACTTGCTACAAAGACGATGTCAAGTCAGATCCAATGTTAGATTACAAAGGGTTAAAGTTTTTAAGAAATAAATTATGTAAAGAAAAACAGTGTCAATTTTGGAATTATATTTATTTTAGTGTGATAGAATTTAAATGTTTCATAAATAATTCATTGAAAATATTTTTCAATCAATGAAATAGTTCTTTTCTAACATGAATATTTTTTAAAAACTACCTCAATGGAGGAGAAGGGGCTATATTACATATAAAAAAATAGAGAAGTTCATTGTTCAGATAAATCATAAAATGAAAAAAAGAACACTTTCAACATATCTTACAGATTCAGTATCTTTGCCAAATTCATCTACAATAACTAGAGAATTTTTAGTAGCATTATTTAAAGCTGCAGAAAACTGGAAAAGGAAAAAAGAAAAAATATATGTAATATAACTTTTTATCAAGAATTTTAGAAATTATAAACCATACAAATTTAATAATTAAAGCACTGTGTTTAGAAATTATGAGCTAAATTCTTAAAATTATATCAATTAAACATGAGAAAAATTTAAAAAGTCAGTAACAATGGTAAACAGATGCAGAATGAATAGGACTATTTGAATACGTTTTTTTAATCAAATCAATCATTTTAACTAATAATATTCTTATTCAAACACAACATTATATAAATATGATACATAGAGGACAAATTTAAAAGACAAATATTATAGAAATGTCACATGTATATACGTCAGTTGCCTGTGTAATTCTTCAATCCAATAACATTTAAATTTTTCAAAGTTGTATTGATTTTTGTTGAACATTTCCATAATCTATCGAACAATAAATATGAGTGTACAATATCAAAGTAATATAAATTTGCAGCCAAATGCATATTTTATTTATATACATCCTTTGTATGTTTCATTTACATATTTCCTTTTTCAAAATCTATAATGCAAAAATTGCTCCCAAAATTTCAAGAGTATTTAATCAATAATTTGAACAAGTAGTTAAGAATAAAATTTCTCACATTACTTTATCTTAAAATTGAAGTTTAACTCATTGCAATTACAAAAATTAAAAATATAACTTGTAAAACAGCTTGAATGTTTAAACATATTTATATGTGTGCAGAGCATGAAAGTCGTATTTTGGCTCTCTATAAAATTAAAATACAAATTTAAGTAAACTCAAACTACTTCTAAAGATAACTTTATGTAAATAAAGTATATGTAATCAAAAAAAATTATTTAAAAGAAAAAAACTTCTATTCCTTAAATTTGTTATAAATGCAAATCAAAGTAAGAAAATTCCAAAAAATGATCCGATGAATGTTCTCCCAACAAATGATCTTACCTGATTCAGTGAAATAAGAAAACCTGACAGATTGAGAGAAACAGATTCAACAGCATACATACAAATGAAAATGCAGTCCAGTGTTGGTATTTTTGCTTTTTGAGCAGGTACAAAACTTCCAATATGAGCCATAAAAGCTATAAGAGCAATCTAAAAACATAAATATTAAATCAGACAGTACAATTTCATCAAACAATGGAAATTTAAGATGAAATTCAGAATTCATAAAAATAGATAATCTTGTAATACATTTTTAGGCAACTAACAAATAACCTCATGTTACAAATAACAGTATCATCAAACAGAATAAAAATTTAGGAGTGAAATTCGTCATTGGAGAGCAATAATATCCATTATTGATAGTTTAGTCCTTACTAAAAATATTGCGGAACAGTGAAATAATAATTATATAGATTTTATGAACATTTGTTCTAAATTGAGAAGAAAGGAACAGTAATTATTCAAAAGTCAAATTTTGAAATTTGAATTAAGTTAAAACAATATTCTTTACAGTGATTTCTGATATATAATAGCCATTATCTCAAAATCTAAGTTTGTACTTTTATAAATTTGATGTAAAACAATGTTCTGCTTCAAAACTCATTTGATATCACTACCTAAAATGTTAAATTACTAATGAGAAAGAGATGTGGACAAGTTTTTTTTAAAATCCTTAACCCGTCCGAGTTTTAATCTCTGATCTGGTCAAAAAGTAATGCACTTGATTCTACACGTACCTGGGAGTAAAATTTAAATAAGAATTAATTTAAAGATGTTTTAAAATAAAGAATTCAAAGAGAGTGTTGTGTTAAAATTTTAAGGAGATAATTTTTTTAAAAAAATATTGTTTATTTTTAATGGTATTGTCCACAGGCTGGCTTGTTGGTTGCATTAATTTCTGGCACTGAATCCTAAAGGGATATATTGTACAAAACACATAGCGAAATACCTATGCAGTTCAACCAATATCAAGCAAGCAATTAAAAATATTTTGATGTGGATTTACCTCACAAAGCCAATTAAAGATAGGCAGTCAAAAGGAGTTAGGATTTAAATCATCAAATCAGGGTAGCATTTGATATTGATCTCCTCACAATAACAAAACATTACAAATATTTCAATAAGGAGACTACAATTCAAATTGACTCCATTTATTTACAATCTATTTAACAATAATAATTACAAATACAATAATGCATGCTAATTATTTTTAAAAACCAGCAACTCCTCCTCCCCAAAATGATACATTTTGCATCAGTATATACTGAAACTATTGTTCTTTGGATAGAAGATATCAAAATACACGAATCAATAAGCAAATCACAACATTTGACATCTTACCTTTGCTATTTAATTATGAGTAAAATTAAAAACTATAAAGCATTTATTTAAATACAAAAACACTGAATATAAATATACATATAAATAAATGTACTAAATCTAGATTTGTCAGTATAAATAACAATGGATACACATACAAAACAAGGAAAGTTTTCATAACTGGTTCAAGTCAAGTATCTGGCAGGAACTATAACTTCAGTTTCCAATGCAGTCACTAAACAATAAGACTTTTTCTTCTATCTACATTGCATACTTAAAAAATCTTTCTAACAGGAAACTGATTAATTAGTAGAATCATTCTATTTCTAAAAATATGATCACACAATACTTTAATGGGCACATTCAGTCAATATTGAATATAATAATACATTTACCTGTGTCAAATAGATGCTCTTTCCACTGGAGTTTGGTCCAGTCAAAATTTTTATTTTACTTTCAGGGCCACCACTGTAAATATCATTTGCCACAAAAGATGCGACACACATCTCTTGCAAAGGATGTCTGGATAAATAAATGTAAACATAATGTAAAACAAAATATTAAAAATGCATAACAGAAAAAAAAAAAGAAATCATAATCTCAACAATTATTACTTAAAACTAGAAAAAGTCTAGTCAACCAATATAAGGTATTCTTATCATTAAAAAATTGAAAATTAAATTTGTAAAACTTATCATTCAAATTATGAGTCAATTCTTGCAAATGGTGAAGATTATTTTAAAATGAAAGATTTACAAAACTTATAGATCTTGACAGTTTTAGAAATTTCAGTTGTTTGATATGTTATTTAAAAATTTTAAAGTAACAATTAATAATAAATCAAGTTTTCTCTAACATAGTTGAGAACAAAAAATTATTGCTCCTCTGACAGAGTTACTTTTTAATGAGCATATAGCAAGTTATTCTAAAACAAAATTTATTTTTTTAAATAAAAGAAAAAAATTGACATTTTTAGATCAGAGTTAATAGTTTGAAGAATAAAAGTTGTTAAACAAGTTTCAAATTTTAATATCTTAAAATAAATACTTTTAACTAAGGATTTGAGACCTCGACCAGGTTTCCCCCCCCCCCACTACACGCCAGGTCTTTAGTGGCATAGGGTAGTTAATTAGTGTCAAATAAAGTTTTCAACTTAAATTTTAAATGTTAAAAAAGATATAGTTAACATAATTTTTTATAGTTTTCATTGTGAAGATAAATAACAAGAAAGTTAATAGAATAGTATACGAGTCCACGAACCTGCCTTTTAATACAGCTAGCTCTCCATTATTTAATATCTCAGGCTGAACCCAATTATATTCTTTTGCAGTCACGGCCAAAGCAATCAAACTACACAAGTAAAAAATATTGTAATATTCCATTGAAACACAGTCTACAAAAGCATCTCATTTACACTACACAAAATATTTGAATAAATTTTTTAAAATTAGAAATACAACTAATTTGGTATTATCTTAACATGAACAAGAGATTGAACCTAAACTTGAAAAGAAAATCAATATTTATATTTACAATACTTTTAATTCATTATTAGGAATAATTCAAATATTTATGAAATGTTTCATAACTTTTATATTTTCAATTATTTTTTTAAAATTTGAGCACAAAAATTTTCAAGTGTAAAATTTCATTGAAGCATATTGTTAGAATGCAAAAAGTGTAATTTTTGTGATGGAAAATAATTGTATGTCCATTTATATAGACGTACAATTACAACCCAAAGTATTGGGTGAAATAATGGACCTATAAAGCCGAAATAAATTTCTGGAGAAACCTCTGAATTTGTAGTTAGAGTTAAGAGCTCAAAAAAATATGATTAATTGATAATAACATTCAAAATGCAACAATTCAATAGGATATACTTTATAGAGTGCAGTACAAAGATAGTGCTGGAATAAAGGACAGTTCTTTTGATTTTATCATTATCAATTTTGGTTGTTATTGATTTAAAAATGGCTAAAGAAAAGCCAAACATGAAACTGTAAGAAAAAGTTTAATGAGAAATTTATAAACAATTAAAAATATTCTTGTGGTTGAAATTATTGATTTATTAACAGGAATCAGGAGTTAGTCAGGAACAGGATCATTACTTAGTATCATGAGACAGACTTAAAAGAGATAGACATCATGACAGAAAATTTTAATGAGAATTTTACTTTCACATGAGTCCTTTCATGGAAATTAAGTTTAAAAAAGAAATCAAATGAACAGAAACAACATTTAATTGTTTCATCTGATGATAACAAAAAATAAAAGTATGGTAAATAAGTTCAGTGAAAATAGCCTAAACAATTATCACCTATTTTTAGTGGAAATATTGAATGAATAGCATTAAAGGACCTCTTCAATACAAGCATTAATAATAATCAAAGTTTGTCTAATTCTCAAAAACTAAAATGTTTAAAGCTATCACTTAATCATTCAGTCAATAGAAATTTCAGATGAAAATTTTGAAATTACATGGAATCTTTTAGATGAAAAATACTCAAATAATAGAGAACAGTAAAACAATTTCTGAATCTTTCAAATATTCAAAATGCATCAGTTTCATCTACTTTGAATTTAGTAGAAAATTTAATTGAAATTAAATGTTCATTAGAAATTTTATGACAAAATGATGTTGGGTTTAGGGATACTTAAATACTTAATTCAATATTATAAAAACAGGATATTTCTATGAAGTTGTGGGGAGAATGCAGATTGCAAAATAATGCAATCTGCATAATTGCTTAATGAATTGTTATAATTTTTGAAAAGCTGTACTAAGATGCAACAGGACAAGTACTATTCAAAAACCTCTGCTAAATAAAGTAAATTCATTTGATTCTATTTCTGTGTTTTCATATTGAAAATCGAATCATTATTTAGTAAAATGTGCTACATTTCCAAATTTATCAGTCCAAGAAAGAGTAGATTTTGTTAATCACATAATAAAGTAACATGCCCATAATTAAAAAAATGCAAAAGTAAAAATACATGCATCCATTGTTTCAAGAAACATTCAATCAAGGGAAAAAAAATCGATTTTCCCAACAGAGAATCCTATAGAGTTTATTCCACAAAATAAGTTATACAGTCTAGAAACAAAACTGCCACCAGCATGATAAGTGTCAACAACATGTGCTTAGTCATTCTGAGTCAAAAGTGGAGAGTGCACAAATATAAACATTCCTCAATTTTGCTCAGTGCAGCAGCTATTCAAGACAAAAATTTGAATAATGAATTGGTAAAGTGCTGATAACTGTTGGATTCGGGTTCATAGAGATATTTTGTCCCAAGTGTGTATGCTAATAAATTAGGATTGAAGAGGTAAACATATCTATTTCATGTTTATGTACTTTTAAAAAGATTAATAATGGGGAAATTGAGCTACTTTTTTCTTTTTATTTTAATGTGTTGAATTTCTCAATTTCAACATTTGTTATAGAAACCACATGCAATAACATCCCCAGCACTACGATGTCATTCGAATTGGGCCATAAATATTGCAATTTAGATGTAGCAGACCTGAATTTGCAGTAATTGTTATATTACTAGGAGTTAATGTACTTTTTACACTTTTAAATCAAAAAAATCATTAAACAATCCCTTTGCAATTGGTTCAGGATAATTACAGGAAAAACACTTGTCCCTTCTGAATTGAACAAAAATCAATATTTTCAGTATTAATACTGATTATTTAATTGAATCTGTTAGGGAATTAGAGCAAATTACTTCTAAACCAAATATTAACTAAGAAAGAAAAAGCAAAGCACGCTTTATAGACAATGCTACATGCAATGATCTAGGAAGATATTAAGTTAAACTCCCATTTAAACCTGATACAGAAATTTAGGGGAATATAAAGCATCTGCCCTTAATAAATTTATTAGTTAGGAAAAGAGAATTTTGCAAAGCCATGGGATATTTAAACAAGATATAGAATTCATGTCCAAGTATTTAAATTTAGGACATAAAGAAAAAATACAAATGGAAAAAGAAAGGGCAAGACTGTTCAAAATTCAATGTCAAAAAGAAGTTTAACATCAAGCATTCAGAACAGAAGCATAAATGATCAGGAGAAATAAGAAAGCAGAAAGAGTTCAGAAAATTGGAGGAGAAAATTCAAATTCAAATTGGATGAAAACCATAACAAAGAAGTCAAAGGGCATGCAAAGGGATTTAAATTAAAACATACAAGTGATGAATAAAACTTGAATATGCAGGAAGAAATTTTGAAAAAATATAAAGTAAATTTCAAAGAGAAAGGGGAAATTTTTCAGCAAAAAATAAATTGTAAAGAATGAGCCAACAGAAAAAGATGTTGGACTGTCTTCAGACCAGGAGATATTGTCAACATGAGATGTGCAGCAAAAACTAGAATCAACCAATATAAGAATCAATATCCCTGGTGCCAAATGACACCTTCACTGTGATATAAGGAAAAGAAAAAAAAAAAAAAAAGAGGGAGGGGGGAATTTGGCACCATTCCTACATTGAAGAGCAGCCAAACCAGGGACACCCCCTCATGTGTTTCAACTAAAGAATATGAATGGATTACAAAATGGTGTGATCTTTTCTTTCATTTTTTTTTTTAAATCCAAGGATCGAGAGACTGGAATTTTAAGCAGACCGATTTACAAATTAAGTGTTTTGTCTATCACAAATGAATCAAATTTCTTAGTATTTTGTCTTTGTGTAAGCCTCCTGTATTATATCAAGGCTTCTTTGCATCTGTTTTGATGAAATGATTTTTTTCCATACTTCTATTTTATCTAGTATTATTTTTTTTCTTAAGTAGCTATTCTGAATTATATCAAGGATTCTTTACATCTGTTTTGATCACAATAGTTTTTTTTTTTTCGGTACATCAATTGATTGCCCCTTCATATTATTTGTATATATTTTAAAATTTTCTTTTCTTTCAATAAAGTTCTGTTATAAATATTGTATGGATGCGTAAACTTTTTATTTTGAAATGATGTTTCAAGATGGCCTAATATGTTGAAACACAAACAAAAGATTGCACAAAATATAAGGATTGCCCAAATAAAAGGTGGACAAATCAAAAAAAGTAATATCTTCATAGGAAATTTGGTTTTGGTAGCAGATCAATGCCCTTTGTGTAGAATGATGGAAGTTGTTTTTTGAAGAGATCCTGTATAGCTTTATTCACTTTTGTCATCCAAATGAAAATATTTCCAATGCAAATATTTTCTAAGTGGTCAAAAAATGGGAAAGTCACAGGGCTACAAATCCAGGCTGAACACTGGCTGTTCCAACAATTCACAATAGAATTTGTGTATGGTCATCTGGGTTTTACGGGAGAGGTGTGGTCGGGCTATATCAGGAATGACCACATGCTGTGTGTGAGAGAAGCCAAAACTATTTGCTTTTGACTGCTTTGTGAGGGTACTGTAGTATAATTACTGATTGAATTGATAGAGCTCTTTTATGACAGGAAACAATCAAAAGGAATCATGTTAATAATAATAAAAAAAAGACATTAAAATCACTCTCCTTATAGCCAGCACTGCTTATGATTTTTTCAATGATGAAGTATGTTTCCACTCTGTTCTCATTCTCTTTGATGCAGATGTATAGTGTTCATCATGACTCATAACCCACAACAATATGTTTCACGAATGCAGGATCTTTGTTAAAATGAAGCAAATATTGCAAATCTTACTATCCTCTATTGCATCATATGAGCAGGGGTAAGTGTTTCAGTATCCATTGCTGTACCACTTTATCGTATAGGAGATAATGGAGAACAATTGATTGCACTGTTCCTTTACTCAGACACAGTCTTGTACAGATGTCACAAGTCATAACTCTTTGATTATCTCTAATAATTTATTCAATAACAGCTATGGATTCACTACCAATGACGGCGTTTGTTTGCCCTGGTCTAGGCAGCTATGTGAATAATGTCTGCTCAGCACAAATATAACATTCTTAACAGCGCTCACTATAAATAGTCACCATTTGATGATATTAGGTACCATACATATTGTGCTCATCTTCTACCAATAAAAACCTTACTACAGAGTGTCATTCTATTCTAAACACATCAATCTTTAGCATAGTAAACATTCCCTTTAAATGTTCTCACATGAAAAAATTAATCTGCTATATGCAAACTGCAATGCTTTCCTTAGACATTTTCACACGATGGTGAATAGTGGAGCTGTTATTCCTGCTGTATGATTGAAGCTTTCTCATATATCCACTTTTCATACTTGAGCAACCTTTACATGTAAACAAGGATATATGTACAATCAAATTTGTGTGTTTCAATAATTAAAGAAACTAAACACACCTGTACAGAACTTTAAATAAACGGAAGCTGTTCTAGTTTTTATCATCATTGCTGACCAAGATTCTAAGATAGTTTTAGAAACCATGATAAAATAAAATTAAAACATCAGTTAACATTTATTCAAATTTCTACATTCATATGTAATAATTTAACCACAAGCAATATATATTGTATAATTTTTAAGACAATTTGGCAAATTAATTTTGTTTAAAAGTATACATATGTAACATTTTAACTTAGGATAACGTTTGTAAGTATAATAATACAAAAACAAAATATTGCATTGGATAAAGAAATAACTTAATTTACTTTGAAGGTTCAGACTCTTTTTTTTTTTAAATGGAAACAAATGTTTGTAGTTGAAAAGAGGTATAAACTAATTTAAGCCATAATATTTAATTTCTTAAAGTTTTATCTACAAAATGAACTTATTGTACATTACATATTCTGGTTATTAATTAAACTCAATACAATTTTAAGTGTTTAAGAATACTGAAACAATTATTACACTTACATTAATTTATACATTAAAAATTATAACTTACAATAGTAAAGAAATTGTGTTACAGTTCACAATTAGCAAATGAAATTCATAATAAATAATAAAAAAAATTATTAAAAAAATCAGTCAAATTTTTCTTAAAATATCAAGTTACATTTATACCAATCTAAGACAGCAGCATATTCCATAACACCAATCAGAACATGTTTCATTTCCAAAATAACATCTTGTAATTTATGCATTATTTGTGTTTCTTTATCTAAAAAATTAAAAGAATTATTTTTACTATTCAGTTTCTATATTACTTACAATATAAAACAACCATTTGATGCTAATGCATAAATAATGAATCTCTTTTACATCCTATACTGCTATGATGAAAATAATTAGCAAATGTAATCCAAAAAGATTTCAGGAGTAAAGAGTTTAAATTTTCAAAAAGACAACATTTTACAAATAATAATAAATTTTCATCCTTATTAGTATAAAATTATAGATATTTAGATAATATAAAACTTCATTCATGAAAATATTTAATGAATATTTTTTTACAAAAAAGTCATAAAATTAAATAAGTAAAATAATATTTGAATAAGTAAAATATTTGAATAAAATAAGTAACTTTTTTTTTTATTTATAAACAAGCTGAAAGTTACAAATTGATATATAATTTATAATAAATAAAGAGCAATTGGCTGAGCCATAACCTTACACATCAATTTGAGTATCAGTTGGTTTATTCATTATAGAAATCCATACTACTGATTATATGTCTCTAAAAATATTTTAAAAAGTATTTCTGATCAGTGGAAGGAGCCATCAGCTTATTCTGGCCAGAAAATATGTATTAGATTTTTTTAAAAATTTAATTTAAAATGTAAATTTATCTTCATTGAGAAAGATTTTTGAACAAGTTACACCACAATTTTTGTTGCTTCTGGCTATCTATCTTCATGCATATTTATTCATTTGTTTGTTCTTTGTAGTAGGATTAAGATTCTGATCTGATTGAATCATTTAAGAATGATATCAAAAAATAATTCTAGAACCTACTATTGAAAAAAAAAATTCAATAAAATACTCAAAATTTACAATAGCATTTGATATTGATAATCCTTCCATTCAAAACATATTCTTGAAGTCTCTGAATCAAATGCCATCAAAATATAAAATTCTTCACAACAATGATCATGCTTTGTATGTTTTTCTGCCATCCTAATGAATGATGGATTTATAGTTGGACAACTGGGTTCAAATTATCGTATTTTTCATCCATTTGTATCTTATTTTTGTTTCTTTCAATTTATTTAAAAGCATTTCCATTTGAATTTATTTTTAAGAAATTAATTACTTTTATTTTTTAATAATTCCTTTCGTGCTTTTAAGATTTTTCTTAAGAATATTGAAGTGATTTTTATGTATACTTTTTGCACTAGCTTTCAAACAATATATAACAAAATTACGATTATTACACCATTTAATTAGCTAATTTTTGGCAAATTTTTAAAAATAGGTTTGAAAAATGCTAATTTTGGATTTTTTACATTGTTTACCTAGAATTCTATCAATCCAAACAAACACATAGTCATATGCTATACAGAATGAACATTTGGCCATCTTTTTTATAAAAAAAAAAAAAAAAAATGGAGCAATTTTAATAATAAATTGGAGTTCACTTAAAATTATTCAAAATATTATTTGAAAGTAGATTCTCAATAGAAAAAAAAAATGATACACATCAAGCTGGATTGTTATATTTTTCAAATCACTCATGAGAAGAATGTATATACGAGCTAGTAAAAAATAATCTTGACCAATACGGATTTAATGTTTCAATATAATCTTTTAATTGAACATATTGCTTTGTTATTCATAAGAAATGTATAAAAATTTTCAAAAAAAGAAAACACAAAATTGAGTATACTAGCTAGTAAAAAATATTCTTGACCAATATGGATTTAATGTTTCAATATAATCTTTTAATAGAACATATTGCTTTGTTATTAATAAGAAATGTATATATATATTTTTCAAAAAAAGAAAACACAAAATTGAGTATACCATAAATGTCACAAAGTGTATCACCCAAAAGAGCATCCAGTTCTGTGAAAAAACAACAGCATTAAAACAGAAATCTTTTAAGACCAATTAAAAAAAAACACATATGCTTAAAAGAATTATGTAAGCATTTATGTTTAAAGTTAATAGCCTCCTCATTTCAATAAATATTCTGTTGAAATTAAAAATCATTGCAACGAAAACAATCGATGATGTAAAATATACAATAATTTTTCATGATCTGATATAAATATATACATTAGTTTGTTATTCCCCCAATTATTAAGGGTATTATTATTATTCATGATTTTTACTTTAGGTTGCGTGCTGGGACTACAAAAAGAATGGCTAAGAAAAATCAAATTATTTATTGCCGCATATTAGTAGAAGTAGCAGGATAAAATTGTTGTGAGCAACTACATGCTTTGCATCAGTCAATTGTACAGTCAACACATACAAGAATCAATAAGCATATATATTCATAATTAAATAAAAATTAGAAATGCTTCATATGTAATTATAAAATCTGTTAATATTAGTTACTTCTAAATTCTGTTAACATTGTTTAACACTTTGCAATTATTTATTTATTTTTATTTTAAATTAAAATTTTATTTATGATTGTTAAATATGTTGATGCATGTTCGCGAGGTCATCTAGTAGCATGTAACCGTACTATGTCACAACATTACTCTCTTGCCACAGTAATTAAGTTACAATACCAAGAAAAACATGGCAAGGTGCCAAAATAAAAATCTGTGCAAAACAGTATTTCAACAAATTTCCATTTAAGGACGAAAAAAAAAAAAAAAAAAAACCTTTTAAAAAAATTTTTTCAAAAAATTTCCATTTAATTCCCAAAAAAAAAAAAAAAAAAAACCCATTTATAATCTGTGATTATGAAATTTAAACAAAATACTGGATGAAATAGACTCAATGACCATATGTTCCACCTTAAAGGCAATTTGGTTAAGTAATGACACATACATATCATACAGAAAAATTCTATCAATTCAAGCAAAACATTTACTTAGTATAGAATATACTTATAAGGTCAAGATTTCATATTTGCATCCAAATTTAATAACTGCAATTTTTCACTATTTATATGCACTTTAGGATTTGTGTTTCTTAATATTAAATATGAGAATTTACAAACTTTTTTTCTATTGCCAGGAGACAAATTAAATGAGATTCACATTTTCTATTCATATAAAAACATTTCTGAAAGTTCAATCAGTTTCTTTTTTCTTCAGAGTTAATTAATGACAAAAGATCAGAATAACAAACAAAACTAAATATTAATTTACAAATGCCATTTTTAACACTATTCATTCATTTATTTATACATCCTATACTGAAATTTTAGTCAAGAATAAACTGAAAAATATATTTTTTAACATCCTACAGGATATACATTTATCTTGAATGATTAATATATATGTGTATATGGTTTTTTCAAACTATACATATTTAAATTTGTAGGAAATTTAAGAAAAAAATTAAATTTCATTTAAAAAAATCATTGCATTTTTACAAGTTTCTACACTTTCTAATACGTACATGACATTCAAAATTTGGTATGAGTACTATATAAATGTGAAAAATTCATATACAAACTTGACAATAATCTTTTATAATATAAATTATGGTTACAAATTAAATTACAAGGAAGACACTAAATATTACATGATTAATCTTGAAATCACATTGGGAGTCTTAATTTCCTACCACAATGGGTTGTGCTGTCACTATTATCAGGAATTGCTGAGAATTTACTTTTTATTCCCATCAGTTTTACTGTGATTTGTTGACATATCAGGAAGGTTATCATCTGACTTTAGCATGTAGGTTTGTTTCAACCTAACAAGTGAAATATTTACATTTTTTTTTCTCCTTTTATCATGACAGAAAAATATTTATCCTGTCTTGCTGACACAGGAAAAGGACCTTCATATGCAGGTTCAAGTCATTTCTTCATCCTGTCTACCCCAACAAACACATGGGATGAAGATTTTAAACCTTTATGCTCAAATATCATCTGGTTCCTTGGATGTTGTGTTTTGATAGGCTTTAAGCTATTCGTAAAATTTTGCAGCTCTGACCCACAAAAGATTCAGGATTCCTTTTTACACTGGGTTCCACAAATAATTCACCTGGTAGTCTGAGTGAGTGAGTGAGAGTGAGGTTTTTTTGGCGCAAGAGCCAAAGTAGGCTATGCTGCGCCAAACATTTGTTAAAATCGATTAGCAAATAATGGCATTAAAAACAAGAGACCAACACAAAAAGACACATAAAAGATAAAAGGTTAAAAATCAAATGTGGTGTAAAAGGCCAATATGACGTAAAAAGGCAAATAAATTATGGTGGGGGTTTTCCCCCACCAAGTCAGATAGATTTAAAACAGATGAATGAAAAAAAGTCCGGCGATGATGAACAAACACCGGACAGTCAATTAAAATGTGATGAATAGAGTAAGGGACATGACAGGAAGGACACTCGGGAGCATCTTCTCCAAACAAAAGATGTTTGTGAGTAAAACGAGTATGTCCAATGCGAAGGCGAGTCAATCTGACATCGGCTCTTCGCACTGGAAATACAGGCCATTCTCCAATAATCGGCTTCACCGAGTGTAATTTATTATTTATATGAAGACTCCACGAATCCTGCCATTTCTGATGAATGAGGATTAAAATATGACGTCGAATGTCCTCAAATGGGACTGCAAACTGCAGAGGATTCGTTGCCGAACGTGCAGCCGAGTCCGCTTGTTCATTTCCTAAAATACCTACATGACTAGGTATCCAGCAGAATTTTATGTCATAACCCCTGCTATAGAGCTTACAAATAATGCCGGCAATTTCAACCACGATAGGATTACTTCTATCGTCCAGATGTACTAATGTTTCCAGGACGCTCCTGCTGTCAGTATATACAACGAACTTTCGAGAACTGGATGTCTCGACTAATTTCAGGGCACAGTAGATGGCGACTGCTTCGGCAGTGTAGACACTGCAGGAAGAGTCGAGCCGGTAACTGTGCCTGATGTCGTTTGAAACGACACCACAGCCGACGTACCCAGTTCCTTTCGATCCATCCGTGTATACAGGAATATAATCCTCATACTGACAGCGATGGAAGGCAAAGATTCTCTGGAGAACAATGGGACATGTGTTGGATTTGCTAAATAAAGCAAAGGGGTTATGGTAAAGAAACCTTGGCACATTCCAAGGTGGAAATTTAATAAAATTTGTTTGTTGAATACCCAAGTCATGTAGGCTGAGTTCCTCGATGAAGTCTTTCACCCTTTCAGAAAAAGGACGGACGAAAGAAGGACGAGCACTGTACAATCTCCTTAAAGACGGGCTGATAGAAATGGTCTTTAATGGGTGAGATGGGAGAGATGACATTTTGAAATGATAATAGAGCGACAGTTTCAGGCGCCGCGAAGCCAAAGGTAGCTGGTTACAAATGACATAGAGACTCTGCACAGGTGACGTTCGGAACGCACCACAGCAGATTCTCAGAGCATTATGGTGGACTGGGTCAAGCTTCCGCAAGGTAGTTTTGCAGGCAGATCCGTAGACGACACATCCGTAGTCGATCCGAGACAGAATCACCGACTGATACACTCGGAGTAATGAAGTTCGATCCGCTCCCCAAGAGGTGTTGGATAACACCTTCAAGATATTCAGGGATTTCTCACATTTCCTCCGCAGATATAAAATGTGCGGAAGGAAAGTGAGTTTGCGGTCGAAAATTACTCCGAGGAAGCGGACGTCAGGGACGACAGGAATAGACGTATTACGGATGCGAATGTCAGGATCGGGATGGAGACCCCGTTTCCTACAAAAATGCACGCAACTACTCTTGCTGGCAGAAATACTATGCCCATTAGCATCACACCATGTAACCAGGTTATTGACTGCGGTCTGAAGTCGTCGCTCAATGATACGCATTGACGATCCTTCGCAGGAAATCTGCAGATCGTCAACGTATAATGAGCCATGAACTGATGGTTGAAGATGAGAAAGTATTGGTGACAGATGACAAATAAAAAGAGTGGGGCTCAAAATGCTCCCCTGAGGAACTCCTTCAAACTGAATAAAAGATGAAGATAAAACATTACCAACCCGTACTTTAAATGATCTGAAATTTAAAAACATTTTAATAAAAAGAGGTAAATTGCCTCTCAGACCATAATCGTAAAGAGTGCGCAGAATTCCATAGCGCCACGTACGGTCATATGCCTTTTCGATATCAAAGAAAATAGAAACCAAATGATTCCTCCGTACGAAAGCAGAACGAATCTGACTTTCGAGTAGAAGGATGTTATCTACTGTGGATCTTCCTTTACGGAAGCCACTCTGAAACGGAGGAATGCATTGATTCTTTTCCAATTGATATACGAGACGGGCATTGACCATACGTCCTAGCGTCTTACACAGGCAACTCGTCAGAGCGATAGGCCTATAGTGGAGAGGGTTCTTTGGATCCTTACCAGGCTTCAGAATAGGAATAACGATTGCTTCCTGCCACTGGCTAGGAAACACATGCTCCCTCCATATTCGGTTGAATAGGTAAAGGAGACTGACAAGTGAATCCTCGCTCAAGTGGCAAAGCATATCGTATGTTACACCATCAGAGCCTGGACTGGTATTGTGAGCCAAGGACAGAGCCTTTCTCAATTCCCACATGTCAAAGTCACAGTTGTAAGGGAGTGGTTGCCGACACCTGAAGTTGATAGATGTCTGCTCAGTACGATTCTTAGTCGCTAAAAATGTAGCGCTGTAAGAATCGGAGCTTGACACACTAGCAAAAGAGTGACCGATTACATTGGCCACTTCGACAGGTGAAGAATGCACAGCATTTGCAGTTTCCAGTATCGGGATGGAAAATTCCCGATACAGGGAGTTTGCAGCTTTTACCTTTCTCCATAACTGTTGACTTGTGGTAGACGATGTGATGGAAGAGACATACCTGATCCATGATTCCCTCTGACTATGTCGCCTTACTCTGCGAGCAATTGCCCTTGCCCTTTTAAAGGCTATGAGATTTTCAGTTGTGGGATACCGTCTGAAGATACCCCACAATTTCCTTTGTTCCCGGTAGGAGGATTGACATTCCTTATTCCACCATGGTTTACTCATCTTCCTCTGTGATGTTCCACTCTTCGGTATCGCTGCATCAGCAGCGTCCACGATAGAGGCAGTGACATTATGGACAGAGTCATTAATATCTCGATCTTGAACCATTGTACCGGTAATAACCGCTAACCGTGTGAATAAATCCCAATCTGCCCGGTTGAAGCGGTAAGTGGGGGGACGTAAACGCACCCCACTACCATGAACCTGGGAGATCAGGAGAGGGAAATGATCACTATTATAGAGATCATTTAAAACCTCTAAATTCAGCGACGGTAGCAGTGTCGGTGAACAAATGGCTAGATCAAAGGAATGAAAAGTCCTAGTGGGAGCATGGAAATACGTCTTCTCGTCGGTGTTCAGCAGACAGAGACTGTGATCAGAGATCAATCGCTCGATCTGCCGACCGCGAGAATTTGTACCATCATACCCCCACTGAGGGCTGTGTCCATTGAAGTCACCAAGCAGAAGGAAGGGAGCTGGTAACTGATCGACTAGTTGGTCTAAATCCATTTGTGACACAACATCGTTAGGTGGCAGATAAATATGCGACATCAACATCCCGTCGTACACAATGATATCCACGCACGCGGGTTGTCATATTACTCTTCAGAAAAGTTTCCTGAAGAGCAACACAGACAGGTTGGTGCGTAGATAGTATGGATTTGAGATCCTCTAGTCTGGGTCGTAAACCACGGCAGTTCCAGGAAACAAAAGCCATTAATTGGGCGCACTCGAAGTGGAAGGCCCCGTTTCCAGGACCCCCATGGAGTCATAATCTTCGGGCGATGGGTGTAATACCACCGCATCCCCGTCAATGACTCTAGTCTTTTTGCGAGGAACACTGTTCTTCGCACTAAATTTTAGTTTTTGCCTCTGCAAAGCTTTAGACCTGGCTAATGGCCTAGTCTGTTGAGCCTTTGCAGAGGAAGGGGTTTTTAAAATATTTATTTTTTTCTTGGTTTGCAGATCATTAGTTTTAGATTGTGGTGTCTGTTTTGTAGGTTGCGGTTTCTTAATGATAGGAAGAGGTTCAGGATATTGAGTGGACTTGGAAACTTTAACATTCTGGGTTGCTGTAGCGTAGCTTTTTCCCTGTACAGGAGTACGGGAAGAAACTACACGGCGAGCCTCGGGATAAGACAAATTCTGCAACGTCTTCACCGTAGAAATTTCCTTTTCCTCCGCCCATTTAGGGCAAGAACGAGAGTATGCAGGGTGGTTTCCCTGACAGTTGACGCACTTTTCTGCAGCGTTACAGGAAGCACTATCGTGTCCTGTTGCTGTACAGCGAGCGCACGTCAACTGTCCCCTACAAGCGTTCTTGGAATGGCCATATCGTTGGCAATTAAAACATCTCAGTGGGTTTGGAATATATGGTCGGACGGAGAGTCGGAGATATGCGGCCTGAACTGTCTGTGGCAGGGTAGGAGTCGAAAAGGTCAAGATGAGGTGCTGGGTGTTAAGCACCTTACCATCTCTCCTAATCGTGATCCTCCGGACACCACAAACCAGCTGGTCCTGCAAATTCTCCAAAATCTCTTCCTCCGACACGTTTTCCAAATCCCTTGAGGATACTACGCCACGAGAGTAGTTCAAATTCCTATGCGGTGAAGTCGTCACAGAATAGGGTCCTAATGTCTTCATATTTATAATCAGTTTTGCTTGATGTGAATTGCAAACTTGTATTAAAAGGTCACCAGAACGTAGCTTCTTAACTTCCTGAACTGTTCCTATCATTCCTTGTATACCCTTTTGTATTAAAAAGGGAGATATTTTTTCAAAACTGTCTGTTTCTCTTTTGATGAGAAAGAAACGGAAATTGTTAAAATTATTACAAGTGTCTGGAGTTTTGTCAATATTTACCGAATTGGATTCATATTGTTCTACTTGATCTGCCCAAGTTTTATTATTTGCTTCATTTGATTTTTTTATCGCTTTTGGAGCCAAAATCGAATTCTCTTTTGTTGTAACCATATTTGCCTTAGGAAAAAAAAATTTCACGGACAGACTTCTAGTTCGATGGGTCCCCGCCAGACCCATCTCCCCACCCTTTCCTAACGCGGAAACGAGTAACCGACGGAGAGATTCGTTTCAGCCGGACAATGTGACCTGCCCCATTACGTGCCCAGGCAGAGGCACAGGTCCAAGGCCGAAGCCGAGGAGGATTTCTCGCAATGGGAGGGAGGTCACACCATCCAGCCACACGCAACCAAGGCTCTCCCTCTGGGAACATTTTAAAGGATGACATTCCAAAACTGTAACCGACGGCGCACGCAACTCCTCTCCTCGCACACCCTTCTCTAACCAGGGCCTTTTCCAATCACGCCCATGCGGTCTCCCACTAGGTACCTCCGCATGAGGGGTACTGGGGCCCCGTATTGCCAGAGCTAGGCATGCAGGAAATCGGCATTGATACGCCGCCGGCCTTTTAGTGTTTTAGTACAGACACCACAAATATTTTTATTTTTATATATTTTTATTCATTTTTTTTAATTATATATTTTTTTTAAAGACAAGAGTTAAACAAACACTAATAAGAAATAAAACTATGTTAGTATAAACTGTTTTCCGCCTGATATTATAAGATATCAAGCGGAAAACACCCCAAAGCAAAACACATGACAGGAAAAACACCTGGTAGTCTGAGATTTGTTTCATAAACCATTTCTGCAATGGAGTGATTTGTGTCACTTCTTATTGAAAATCTCAGTCTCAAGAATACTGTAAGTAAACTTTCAGTCAATTTTACATTATTGTGAGCTATAATAGCAGTTTTCAAAGTTCTATGAAACCTCTCTACTTTGCCATTGCATTGTGGGTGGTATGGAGTTGTGTGTTGAACCTTGGCACCACATAATGCTGCTAAATTATAAAATAGTTGGGATTCAAACTGTCTGCCTTGGTATTTTTATGACACAGCTTAGAACACCAAACATACAAACCCAATGCTCATAAAATACCCTGTTCATAACTTCTGCTGTGATCTCTGGCAAGGGCATAGCTTCCATCCAACATATGAACCTATCAATGCATGTTTAACAATAAAATTGACCATTTGATGGTGGCATTGACCCAATAAGGTCAATACCGACAATGCTGAACCTTATATCAACTTCTCAATACTCTGAAAATTTGGACTTTGAAAGCTTTGTGACCTTGTCTTTTTGACAATACATGCTTGAACCCCTTCTCTGATTTGTTTGTTGATTCCTGGTGAAATGAACCTGACAGTTACTTGCTTCAATGTAGATCTGATACCAAAGTGTAACAATCCATGAATTTGATTAAAAAAAATTCAATGAAAATCAGGAGGTATATAGGGATGAATCTTGTTTTATGAGACATCACACCACAAAGTTCCGCAAGATGACAAAACATAGGGTTTAAACTCTAGTGAATGTGCTGTTTAAACAAAGCTGCTTGAGATCTCCATTAGCTTGCTCTTGAGCTGCCTGTTCTAAATCAATGATGGATATTTGGTCTATTCTAGATAATATGTCCGTAACAATGTTTGTCTTTTCCACTTATATGTTGAATGTCAAATGTAAATTGTGATATATATACTGGAGTTGTTGCATCTGCTTTGGAGAAGCCTTTTCATTCATTTGTTTGAAGACAAAAATTAATGGCTTGTGATCAGTAAGCACAGTGAATGATCTGCCTTTTAGCATGCATTTGAAAGTTTTTATTGACAGATATATACCTAATAACTCACGGTCATATGTGCTGTAAGCCTTCTGTGTGGCATTAAATTTTTTAGAGAAAAAAAGCAATCGGTTTCCAACTACCTTTCTCAAACTGCTGTAACAGCCTATGGCCTAATCTGATGCATCAATGCATAAATATAATGGGAGTAGAGACTTTAGGAAGCTTAAAACAGCAGCAATTTCTAGGCCAGCTTTACATTTTTCAAACATATTTACAGCTTCAACGGTCCATGGTGCAGTTCTTTTATCTCTCTTCTTGGCCCCCTTTAACATTTTGTGAGGAACTGGCTGTGTTTAGCAGCATTCTTTTAATATCTGCTATAGAAATTTACCATTTCCAAAAAGGCACATAAGTCATGCAAAGTTGTTGGTAATTTATAGACTATGAATACTTGAATTTTAGCATGAATAGGGCGAGAATCTTCAGCTGTGATGTGATATCCCAAAAATTCAATTTGGTCAATTCCTAACACAGATTTAGATACCTTTATGTGCAAGCCATATTTGTACATTTATGTGTAAGCCATGTTTGCACATTTATGTGCAAGCCATATTTGTACAATCTTTCAAACATTACCTTCAGGTGTTCGCATGTTCTTCTTTTGAGGATGAAGCAAATAATACATCATCTAAATACGGAGAAACAAAGAGTCTAACCCATAACAAACTTCAGTGATAAACCTCTGAAGTAGCAGGAGTATTTATGAAGTTCAAAACTCATCACATTTAAATTCATAGAGCCTGAATGGTGTTATAATAGTTATTTTAGGTATGTTTTCTTCTACCAAAGGGATCTGGCAATAAACTTAAATCAATGTTTGAGAATATTATTCTATCTTTCAACATCAGATAAAAGTCCCCAGTCCAAAGGAATAGGATATCTGTCTGGTATGGCTTGATCATTAAATTGCCTATAGTCACCACATGGTCGTAAGGTACCATCCTTCTTATTAATAAGATGTAATGGACTAGCCCACTGAGATTTTGATAGGCAAATAATGTTATAATCTGACATGAATAGAAATTCTTGTTGAGCTACCCTAAGAGTTTCCAGATTTAATGGTCTAGCTCTTGAATGCAATGATTGCCTTTAGGTGGTGATAAAATGCTTGTCATCATGTTTGATTTCAGTGTTCAAAATATTTGGTTTCATGATATCAGGAAATAATCTCAATAAATCACAGAACTATGTCTTATTATTCAAGGTACTAAAACATTGATCAACAGATATAAACAAAATTTCACTGTAAATTGATAATTGAGTGATATTATCAATTAGTTTTCTGCTATGGATATAAATCAACAGTTGAAATTGATTTAAAAAGTCAGCAACAATGATATCTATTCACCTTGGCAATGATAAAATTCTGCTGAAAAGCACGTCTTAAGCCTAAATTCAAAGTTAGAGTTTTCACTCCAATTGTTGGAATTTCATTTCCATTCACTGCATATAAAGAAAAAGAGCAAAGCTTTGCATTTTGAATATTTACAGGTATCAATGATACATCTGCACTACTGTCTACCAGAAACTATCATTCCAATGTTTTATCCTTCACTACAAATAATCAGAACTTGTGGTAATCATGTTGGTAGCAGCAGTTTGCCACTGTTTCTACTGTAGTCTGGAGTTTTCTGACTGTTTCTATTGGCAAGGTTATTTGCATTTACCCAGAAATAATTTTTTACCAAATTTGTAATGGTAGTAGCAGTACTTGCCTTTTGGATTGAATCTCATTTTTTATGAGTCTCTATTTTTGTATCAATTACCACTGGAACTTCGTGTTCATGATTGGCCTATTTAATTGTTCATAATCACTACCTGCATTTCTAGAGCAGATATCTTGTTTAGGAGTTCACTCATTGTGCTAGAGGTAGGAGTTTTGCCCACATTAGCAAGTTCAATGTGAGGATTTATTTCATAATTTTATCCACTATAGCAGATAAAATTGTTCAAGGTTTTCTTCACTAATAATGAGCATATGTTTTTTCAAGCCATAATGTTAGCACCACTTTGTTGGATAGATTTGAAGAATCCCCCAATGATCTCATTTTTCGAAGTAGCTGGCTTGGCTTCATATTGCCAAGTTTTAAACCAGCGAGAAGGCGAATAATTTGCCATGTTTCACTTTCTTGAAAGGTTTGTAGCAGTCTTCACTTAGGTGCCATATACTTCTGCAAAACAGGTTCTTTGATGATATTCCAAATGTTCTCATTATATTGATATTCTAATTGGGCAATGAGGTAATTAAATTTAGTTTCCTCACTCATTATGCCATTAACGGCGAAATGGGCTTCAACTTGGAAAAATCATATTTCTGGTTTTTTAACTCAAAATAGAGGAATAGAGGAATTTTGATTATCACTTGGCTTGCTTCAACTTTACGATGTTTTCCATTGGCGTAGTCTCATCAGAAGCCGTATTTTTTAGTAGCCGAAAAATAGAAAAGTATAGAGTAACCAATTATTAGTCCGTTATTCCCTCAATTATTAAAGGTACAATTATTCATGATTTTTTTTCTTCAGGTTCCATGCTGTGACTACAAAAAATATGGCTATGAAAAATCAAATAACTTATTGTAGCATATTAGTAAAATAACAGGATAAAATTGTTCTGAACAACTACAAAAGTCAATTATACAGTTAACCCATACAAGAAAAGATATGCATATATATTCGTAATTAAACAAAAATTAGAAATGCTTCATATGTAATTATAAAATCTATGTTAATATTAATTAATTCTATTACCATTGTATAACACTTTACAATTATTGAATTATTTTTATTTTAAACAAAAATTTTACTTATTAAATTTCTACTATTAGCTCACACCTCCCTATATAACACATAGATCAATAAGTCCCGAGACTGTGCGGTCATTTTTTTGCGATTTCCTCCTTCAAACACACCAGCAAGTCAATATAATAATCACTGTTGATCGATTTACCTTTTTGGAGGTAGTCAATGAAAATCACGCCATGCGTATCCCAAAAAACTGACGCCATGACTTTGCCAGCTGACTGCTGCGTTTTCGGACGGCTTTCGCCAGCTGTGCGCCACTGCCGCTTCGACTCTGGAGTGTAGTGATGTATCCATGTTTCGTCCATGATCACGTAACGACGCAAGAAATCTTTTTTGTTGCGAGTAAATAGCGATAAACAGCTTTCTGAATCATCGACTCGTTGCTGTTTTTGTTCCATCGAAAGCAATCGCGGCACCCACTTGGAAAAAACCTTTTTCATGCTCAATTTTTCATGAAGGATAGTAAATACACTTCCATATGATATCTGTGTCATCTCAGCAATCTCACGGAGCTTCACTTTACGATCTTTCATTATAATGTTTGTCACTTCACTCACATTTTCCAGTGTAACGCCTTCCACAGGTCTACCCGAGCGTTCCGCGTCATTTGTGTCGGTACGACCACGTTTAAACTCGGCAAACCACCGACAAATCGTTGCTTTTGATGGACAAGAGTCCGGATAACATTTTTCAATCCATTGTTTCGCTTGCACGGTGTTTTTACCCATTAAAAAACAATGTTTTATCAGAACACGAAACTCGGTTTTTTCCATTTTTTTAAACAAACTACAAAACGACTTTACTCCAACCTCGATAACTCAGCTGTTTCTGGTCCGATCGACTTAAAATTTTGACACATTTCAAGCAAAGGTTAGTACTCTAGAAAGACCTGGTTACTGGTTTACTACGAGCGCCATCTCTGGGTTAGTCTCGGAACTTATTGATCCATGTGTTATATATCTTGTTCAAATTTTCAATCGTTAATAAAATACTTTTTATTCATCCACTCAAGATGAAATACATTTTTTTAAACTTCTAGTGGACGACACTTGATGTTAATACAGTTTTTCAAATATTAATTCATTAATTAAATTTAATTGGTGAAAAAGCAGTTTAGCCCAACAACTCGGCTTGATTTCGAAAATTGCCAAACTTGACGATTTTTTTGGCTAAACATTAAGACCATGAAGCAGACCAGGGTAGCCACATTTGGCAAACTACCACCTTATAAATGCCTGTCGTTAAGGCTGGTTGGGCTAAACTGCATTCCAACCATTTAATTTATCAGATGAATTAAGAAAAAAACCAATGCTTCTACTATATCATTTGTCTTGCAATAGAAAAGTTGGTAGAATGTCGGCGTAGAATCTTCTTGCCTTTGCATCGAATCTTGTTGAAACATAAATTTTTTTTATTTCATTTTCAAATAATTAATTTTAGCTTTATATGGGAGAAAAAAAAATTATCTTATACAAGATATTTAGCAGGATATAAATTTAGGAATAAATACCATTAGTGAAGAAGCGTGTAGATCGTTGGAAAAAAATTTCTTTTGCCACTTAATATTGTGATTCTATCATATGTATATACATATTTATATTAATTATAATTATTTAATAAAAAGTAACTAAAATAAAAAATTTCTTTGTTGATCTTGACCTAAGTAGTAATTGAGTTAAATTTTTTTTTTTTTTACATTACTTGTTATTGTTGTTAAATATGTTAATTCATGTTGGTGCAGCCATCTAGAGGTATGCAACTGTACTACTAAGTCACAACACATATGAAAATGAATCAAATTAATACTGTATGTATAATGAAAGAAATGAATAAGATAAAAAAGAAGTCAAAATAATGATGGATGTAGATCAAGAAATTTTTAATTAATATGAAAATGACTTCTGAATGAGGTAGTCAAGAGTTTATTAAAAGGGTTGAAAATCATATGTTTAAGAAATTTCACATATGTGAGCAAATTTTTAAAAATCGACTCCACGCTGCAGTATATAAACTCATTAACTTATCTTTAGGTCTTCTGTTTTTTGAGTAATACTAATTTTATGTAAGCAATATTCTCATTATTTTTTAAATGAGATAATTTATAAAGGTTTAAATAAAACAAACATCATAACATAAAAACTGCAGCATAAGAACTTTTTTACAATTACAAGTGTACTTCCTCCGCAAGCTAACACCAGAACAGAAAAGTAAATTATTGCAACATTAGAAACACATGCTAGTTCCTGATAATTAAGACATTTACCAAACTTTGATGTAAGTTTATCCATTGAAATTCATTAAGTATTCATAGTAGTATAGTAAGCTATCTTTTTTACAAAATTTTTACTATATAACCACTGCTATTAGATTGCTCTGCCACTAAACAAAAATTTAGAGATTTTTATTTCCAAGAAAGCTAATAAATAATTTGAATGCAAAATGTTTCTAATATACAAAAAAGTTACTGTTATTATGTTTTCTTTTACAAAGGAATAACTGTATTCGCTAGCAGCGTATCTGGAACTACATTTGAATAAGGCAAAATAGCTCTCAAAAAATCATAACACTAAAAATAATTCTGGATTCTGAAAACGATAAAATATCCAGCCATTTTAAAAATCAAAACATGTTTATTTCATAGAATCCAAACTAAAAATTGACAAAATACAGAAACAAAACTTTTGCTTAGTATTTATATTAGTTTATGGTTAATGTGCACAAGTATAGATGTCATGAATTAATAATAAAAAACCCTGAAGACATGACAACTGTTTTTAAAATATATCAAGGAAGAAATCTTACTTTTTGTGTTGGCACTTTTATAATGTACGATGTCATTCACAATGAACTAAAAAGTACAAAAGTATGTTAAAAAACTGACATTACACAATAGAAACGTAAAATACTACACACTCTATGCATAAATTGTAATTCTTTAAACTTATTTTTTAAACGTTTTACACACACTGCAGTAAACACTTAATTTAAAGAGAAAGGAGGAAAACCAACAAAGTAATTGCATATTAATATGCAAGAAAAAGATAATATATAAATAAACATCAAAACATCGATACCATAAATAATTTTTCTTAATCATTCCTTGAGTCATAAAAATATAATGATAATTGAATAAATACAATTGATAAAAATAAAAATACAATTGAAATACATAAAAATACAATTGAAATTATTTTGGCCCTTTTCTTACTTTCAGTTAAACTTAATCGTGCATTTATTAAGCATATACTTGTATATTTCTATATTTATTTTAAAGTAAAAAAACATTACAAAAGACCCAAACTTAACACATTTACAAACTGAATAAATTGTTCCAATATAAATATAAAATCATGTGGTTATAAATGCTTACATCCATTTACCATACCATATTCTTAAAACTTTGAAATATATTATAAATACACCCTTTCTTTTAATTTAATAGATCAAGTTATGTATCAATTTTATATTATGAAAAAATGGACTTATTCAAAGAAAAGTTAGTAATTTAATAAAAACATGTTTCTTTTTATAAAACAACTAAGTCAGAAAAAGATATTAAAATTGGAAGCTTTTTCTTTTTAAATCTGAATAATTTGTTGTGGTTATATCCCATTATTTATCATTAGACAGTAATTAAAATTTCTACTAATTTCATATTTTTCAAATTATTAAATAAAAAATATAAAATTCAGATAATGAGATTGAAGATAAATATAAATGTTATGAAATTTTTTTATTCTTGTTTCATGTTAATGAAATCAGTAAATATTTAGGAATCAAATTCTATCCAGTGAAAAGTCTATTAATTAATCTTATATCGAAATGGTTAGTCATATCACTACAAAAACATTTGAATAAATCATTTGTGTAAAAAGAACTAACTTTTAAGATTTAAAAATTCTTTCTTTGTTTAATTAAATCTTATTTCAATGCTTTTTTTTACATAATTATATATATTACAGACTATATTTTTTCCCCAAAATTAAATACATACTTTTTCGAAACTGAAAATAAAATTATTACGTAACTCAATTTAGATATATTTATGCTTATTGAATCATTTAGATTGATATAAAAAAGAGCATACAAGAATAACATGTGTAAGAATAAGAATAGTTAATAAGAATTGAATACCATGAATCGCAGGTTTGGAATAGAGTAATCTTTAGTTTCTTTCATTCTGTCAGTAGCAGGTATGGCTAAGAGGTAACCTAACTGATGAAAGAATGAAAAAGAACAAATTAGAAGTTTTGATTAAAATATCAAACATACAGAGAGGAACTAGTTTATCATACAACCTGTGGGAGGTATATAACACTGCATTGCTCAACCTCTTGACTAAGATCTTGCAATTCTTGATATGCCACTTGTGTCATAAAATCTGGAAGACCATGGTATGTCCGTTTCACTAAAACAAAATGCAATTTTATAGTACTTAAGAGGATACAGCATGTAAACGATAATCTAATGGAAAGTATGCGTAAAAACAGAATATATAAATATGAAGGAAAAGAATATATGAGAGTTTTTAAAAATGAATCAAGATATAAATGCATATGATATATTTTATTATTGCAACATTGAATTATAAAGTAATTAATTTTAATTAAAAAATTTTACACAAAAAATAAAAATAATAGAAACTTGCTTAAAGCCATCACTTACTCTTATCTAATTTGCTATCAACTCCTGGTTTGACAACAAAATGATTTTGCCTAGCATATTCTTCGAAGTCGATCTAAAACAAAATGTAGTTTGCAGAATATTTTTTTTTGCAATAAAGGATCCTTATCATCATCAAATGTGAAAATACAAGAATTTATTAATATTTTCATGTTATTAAATTAGTTATAAAATCTCAAAGTATTTTTTAAAGCTGGTAACATTCGTATTTTGAAGTAAAATTAAATAACATTTAAACAAAAATTATAAGCCTTGCTTTTTTCACCATTATAAACATTTTCATTACATAACCTTCTAATAAGTTATTGTTTATTAATGTCACACTGAGTAGCATCATGAGGGCTGTTGGTGAAGGAACTTGTAATTTAGAACTTCTGTCAAGTGATGAGGACAACACCTGAACTAGACTTCCCTCTCCAAACTTCCACACCACACCTACAGAAGGACTTAGGACCTTGACCAGGTTTAACATGCCTCATCCCTGCTACACAGTATGTCTGGTGTCATCAGGTTCAAATTAAAAACTTAAAAACAACACCGACAGCAAGTCGGCAACTATTACAACTAGGCTGCAGTGGTCAAATTTGTAATAAAGGGAATGTTCATTGAAACTAAGATTTTTTTTTCTTTACAAAATTTATAAATTTAACAAATGAAAAACCTCCATTTCTCTAAATTTTGTTTTCAATTTCTTTCCATTTAGTACTTTTCAAACAGTTAAATTTTATTCAACACCAGAAAGATGTTCAACAAACTACAAAGTAGTAAATAATCTTTTTGAATTTGTTTTTTTTAAAAAATAAACTGTCTTTAACATCATTACAGTAATTAGCTCTCAGTTTTGTTAGAAATAATGAAAAATAAATATTGATAAATTTCCAATAAGTATTTTTAAATGTATGATTTAGATAATATTACATATATTTTTGATTTAATAGTATATAATAGACAAAACAGATTAAAATAGTTATAAACATAAAAATGGATCATACTATTTTATTCAGTAGACTTGCAATTCGAAACAAATCTGTAGAGAATGTTGAACTTATCTGTGAAATTAAAATGATTAGAAAAATAATATTTTTGATTAATATATTAATATTTAGACAACGATGAAGATAATAGTCTACTCCAAATTCACAAATTGTAGACAAGAAATAAATTATACCTGTTTAAAAATCTCCAAGCTGCTTGCCCGAGTTCGACAAATTTCTCCAATCAACATAGCATGGTAAGCAGTCTATGAAAATCAAATTATGCATATAAATATATTATTCTTTGCCATTTTCATCTTGAACTGTTCAATATTTCATATATTTTTTTGCATAATGCAAATAATTATAATTAAAAAATTACAAATTGTCTGATATTTTCAAAAACTGCAGTAAAAGTTATAAGCAAACCTTGATGATTTAAACAAAATAAATATAAATGAATAAAACAAAATTTTCAAAACATTTATGCTTTTAAATATTATACATATCAATCTCTTATGTGCACTTGGAAAAATTTACATTATAAAATAAATTGTCGTAAAAATAATTATATTCCTCAGATAAATACTTGAAATAATAGCGCTTAAAAATCAAAATGATAATGTTTGCAAAGTCTCATTCAACACTATTAAAAATTGATTCACATATTTCACTATTTGAGGTTTTAAAGTTCAACTGTTCCAAACAGATCAGACTAGATAATTTCAATAGCATACATATATGCAGTAACAAATTTTTATAATTGTACAGCAGAATTTTAAATGGAATTTTGTTTTAACTAAGAAATAAAGAAAATTATAAAATCTCATCTAATTATTTAAAAATAATTAAATAAAAAATCATTTTCTATAGCAGTTTATTAAATATAACTTATACATTGATTTATTTGTAATATCCAATAAATATTTTATGGTTTATTTCTAGCTATCTATGTAATTTTTTTAAAGTATCCAGTGAAATAAGGAAAAAAAAGAAAAAAAAAGCAAAAAATGTAAAGGATGCTTTTAGGTCATACTTAGAATAAATAAATGCTAATAAAAGTAACACGCTATTGATACAATATTTATAATCAATACTCCAGTTAAATCTATCATTAACAGTTGGATATAATAATTTGATTGCAAAGAACATACTATAAGAGTATTGTTTGTAAATAATGAACATGTTTTAAAAGTATTTTTTGAAAAGCAAACCTTATATAAGGACATCCAGTCATTCATGGATGCTTGAGCTGTTTTCATGCGTGTTACAATTCTCTGGGAGAAATATTAATAAAAGAAAAAATTAAATCGAAATAAAGAGGCAATACACGTAAAAATATTTAATTTCAAAAATAAAAAGAAAGGACGTTACAGGCATAAATTTGATATGTTTTAAGCTTCCTTGTAAAGCACTCATCACATCTGAATTTTTTGAAGACACAAAATATTTAACAGCTGCCTGTCTATCACCAAGAAGATTTAGGTCATTACTCGGTAATAAGAACCAACGTCTAAAACAGAGTTAAAATGTGTGCAAAGAAATAAAAACCAGTTAATATTAATACATATTAAGGCATTAAAAGGAATTAAAAAAATTCTTACTTTAACTCTTTCTTTCCAATTGATGATTTACATTTATTACAAATACCTATGAATAGAAAATAGCAGATTTTGTTATAACAAAGAAGATAAGTGTTATAAAAGTTTAATAGGATTATATATTAATAAAACTACAGATTTTTGAATATCCATTTCCTAATTTATTTAATATTTTTTTAGAGTGAATTAAAGTTTAAAACAAGTTTGTAAATCAGACACACACACACATAGTTTTAAAATTATAAAATTTTACTTATTTCAAAAAACTACCAAATTTTTTAAAATACTAAGTGCGATGTATTGTACAAACAAACATTTTATATGAATGCAAGTTGTTTGCATTTTTCAAATCATTTCATTTTTAGAAAAATTATTTTACATAAAAGTTCAAAAAATGCAAAATATCTGAATGTATAATACATTATATTTTTATTTAACTTAAATGTAATAAGCTTTTTAAAAGAGTATATAATAAAAATATAATACTAAGCTACATAATAATTCAAATCAACTTCTTACACATGAACAAATAGCATATTCCTTACAAAACAACTTACAATAAACCAGCCTACAAAGGTAAAATTCTCATCTTACAGATTCAGAAGTATTTTTAAACATTTATTAAAGATATGAAAAAACACATCTAGTGCATTAAATTTTTCATGAAAATACTTTCAATTCAATATTATGAAAAAAAAAAAAAATTAGACAGAAATTTTCCATTTTTATGCTCTTGCAAATAAATGCATATTGAAATTTTTTAAAATTAATTTGCTGCTTGTAATTTGAGTAGTCAGTAATGTAAACTAAAAATAATGAGGTAAAATTAAAAGATATCCAACTCTCTTTGTAAAAGAATGCAAACTATTTTCTCTGGAAACCATTGATAATTTATGATTTACCACTTGTTTGGTGAATTAAGGAAGGATAGGGAAATTTTCTTGGAATCTGTAGTGTTTAGAAGATTTTTTAAAAGTTTTATTTACAATCACGTAATTTCCTTCAAAAGTTTGTCTGTTTGCTGCAAAGATATCTTTGTGATAATTTACAGCATTTAAAAAGTATTTCAAATATGACTGTAAAAAAAAAAAGTAATCATTCATATTTCATGTTATTTTTACTAAAAAATATACTAGCTATATTATTTTATATTAACTATTAAAATGAGCAATACATATTTTTAGATACATCATGAATATATCAATGGAGTATTGTGAATTAGTTATCCCATTCCATGTTTATACATCTAGAATTGAAATTTATATGTTCTTTCCAGTATTTAGTTACTCATACATTAAAGCATTTAACCTTTAATATTCGGCTGATTCTCAGTCAAAATATTCCTTTCCTTCAGCGCTTTTAGGATTGAGGAAAAATTTTCTTTCTCCTACTGGGAAGTTCAATTCAGCCCCATGTGGTATTATTAGTTCTCATAGTTACAAAGGGGAGATAGTAAGGGTTGCTGATTTTTAGTCAGTAATCATGCACAAGTAAGAAAGATCCCAATATTTGGTGCCATATCATATCACAATAATTTTTCCTGAATTCCTGGTTACCATTTTTAATTGAATAACTTGCAAACTTTCAAATGCATATTTCGATTTATGAGCATTGTGAATTGTTTTAATATGCGCATGTCTCCTTTTAAGTAAATTCTAAAGTTAAAAAAATATGTTTTCTAGATTTCGACATACAACATTTCAAAAGTACTAAGGAAGTAGAATTTATATTATTGGCATGTTGACTAAAAATCATGTATTACTAAAAATTATTAAATATATTACTTTCTTTCGTAGTTTTTTAGTCTACGCAAATTGCCAACAATAACTTATTCTGAAACAAGATTTTTATTGTATCCATTGTTTAAGTATGATATAGATTGATGAAGGATGTGGAGTAATATAGGCTAATATCCCTTAAGTATGAGAAAATTTACTATCATTTGTCTTTTTTTTTTTTATTACTGAAGGCTCTGCATTTTTATGATTTATTTTTCCCATCAAAGATGTTATTAAATTCATTCTAAATTCTTTTAAATTGAATTTTGATCAAGTTTGGCACAACTCAAATATCAGAAACGCATTCAAAACAGCAATATCAATGAGGTTGAAGAATAATTTGTTTGTCCATTTCCTAGTTCGTCTAGCAAAAGTGTAGATGGATGCCAAGTGGTATCCTAAATCAACATATCTCATGTGCTTGTTGTAAACTACCACAATTTTTGGCTTGGTAGTTGTTAATTTTTCTTTTTCACATTCACCAACTTGGGGGCTGTGCATATCGGTCAGCATATACACATGCCTCTTATCTTTCCAGCACAAAGCTGTCATTTCACTGGAAAATTTCCCGACAAGATCGCCTTGTTTCATTTTAGAAGGACCCAGATCTTTTGGAAAATGTTTTCTGTTAGATTGTACAGTTCCACAGGAGTTAATCTTTTTTACTTTTAAAAGGTCATGAAAAAATTCTGGCGAGGAAAAGAAATTATGCATAAAGATTTTATATCCTTTCTGTCATTGTATATTCAACATTATAGGATGCAGATGTTGAAAGGCATTCTTTTTTATCTTTACCTAAATATACTCTCATATTATAAGTATAACCTATGGCATCTGCAATTTTGTACATTTTCAACCCCACTGTGTTTTTTTTTAATATATTGTTTGAATAATACTCTTCCTCCAAATTTAATAACTTCATCCAAAGATAAATTTTCTGTGTGTGTGTGTTTTTTTTAGTTCAGTTTTTATTAACATTGCACAAATTTTCTGTGGGATCATACACTTCTTTAAATGTTCTGTTAAAACAATAAAAATATTTTCGTAATTTCCACAATCTGTCCTAAGTTGGAGAATATCTGCTTTCTTTTAAAACTATTATCGGAAAAATGTACAAATTTTAAAATAATTAGGAAACGATCATGGGGATCATTTATCTGAAAAATGGAGTTTCAATCAGATTATTAGTTGTCCAATAATCCTGTATGCTATATTTTTCAATGAGTCCCATCAGCAAAATTAAATCAAGAAATTTAAAAATTTCATTTTAATTAGTTGGTTTCCATGAAGGTGTATGTTTTCTTTGGTCAGATGTTTCTATAAGAATATTAATAGTTTCTTCAACCAGAACTGATAAAATTTCATCTGTGAACAACAGTTTTAAAAAATCATTTTCATTTTTGTAATTCATAAACTTTTAATCTAACTTTACCTATAAATGGCAACACATTTATCGTTTTCTGACCTTCTATTTTTCTTCTTCTATTTTTTTTCATGAAAATAAGCTTTCTCATCAAAATTAGCTGCTACATCTAAATCACCCTCATTATTATCTTTGAAAATGTTATTTTCTAATTCATCTTCAAACTCCGAATCATTATCATCAAAACTTTCTTCATCTAAATCTTTCATTTAATTCTCAATCTCTATTTCTGTGAGAAATTTTCAAGGCATTCTAAAAAAATGAAGAAAAAACAAGAGAAAAGAAAAATCTATCCTTCATAGACAATGCGAAGTCATCGATTGGAGTATTTTTTTAAAATCTAGTTGTTCCTAAAGGTCGCCAATAATAAGGAATTTGCAAGCAACTGATAACATTGACGAAAAATATCCCCACCAAATTACGAACAATAGAAGCAAAGTTGTAAAATGGGCCAGGGAAAGTTGTAAAAGGGTCTACTGCAAAAAAAGGTGGGAAAGAACTGTCTCTAGGTAGCTTGGTACAGCAGTTGTACCCCAGCCAAAGCAAGTAACAAAATTTTTTTTGGTACAGCATATGTACTGCAGAGTTGTAAAGGTTAAACATCAACTATTATAAAACTTGAGTTGTAGAGTTTATTTCAGTTATTAAACATTTTGAATCACTGTCAAAGCTACTAGAAAAGATCATATCTTTCAACCAAGAGGGGAAAAAAAGTAAGAAAAGAATAAAGGAAATAATTTTTCAGTTTGAGTGGTGTGGGAAATAGGAGTGTGTGGAGTAATTTTTCAAATTTTTAAAAAATGAATAATTCTTGTGTTTCTTCAAAATGCAACACTAATAAATATTGAATACATTACAATATCTATATTCTTCAAAAGTTTTGTTTTCATAATTCGAATAAATAATTTGGAATGAAAATGATTTAGGGAGATATAACAATAATCCAGAAAATAGGGCAATAAATATTTTGAATTGCTTTTTTTACTCCTTCTAAAATAAAAAAGAGACAATTCCGACCATGGGAAAAAGTTTCATTAAAAAACACTCGAATGAAAAAACATTTTTTTAGCAGTGTAGTATAAATGCTTGTTTAGATGTCCTCTTTCCCATCTCTGCTTTTCTCCCAATTGACTTTTTCAGTCATTGCCAAAATATATTTAAATAATTTGGATCATATCGAATCAATCCTAGTATGAATAAAGTATTATTTTTCTTTCAATGAAAAGAATTTTACTGAAAAAAAAGAGGTTTAAGAAAAGAAAAACTGTATGTACTTCACAAACCTCAAAAGATTTAATGTGCATCAGCCCAATGGATTTTTAGTGGCATCATGACTCGAACCCTTGACTTGACTGAAACACCTGCCATGAGTTTACAAATTGCTTAAATGTTTAAGAATTTGTTACAAAAAATGGTTAAACAAAGAACCAAAACTGAGTCATATTAATGATTTTTAAATTTTTGTTTCCAAAATGAAAGTAATCCAAGAAAAATAATAAGATTAAAAATAAGAGGAAAGTTTTATACATATATAAAATTCTGAGTTGCTCCAAAAAGTGAGTGGCCTTGATATATAAATTTTCTTTCATATTTTCTATTCTTTTATAAGAGAATACAAAACTTTTCTCAAAATTCTGATGATTATTTCATTTAATGGATGTACATCAGACATACATAAGAACAATTTGTTCCGAGTAAGTTTCAACTTTTATTGAAATTTATATTTTCATACAATTAATCACTGCACAAAATTCGGAATAAGAATGTTTCCTATTCAGTGTTCAATAAAGATATTTCTCCTACTAACATTATTAATATTTTAAAAATGAAAGGGCTTGAAGAAAAAAAATAATGAAGCAACATTAAGGATTGTATCAGATTTGAAAAAATGCAAATGGGAGAGTAAAAAATTCCTGGCACAGGAAATAAAATTGTAGTTGTAGTGAAAAAAAAACCCAGTTTCTTTGTCTGCGCATGTGTATATACATTTTCACACACACAAAGATACTGTCTTTTAATAAATAAAGTTATCTAATATATATATATACACACACACATACACACACACACACACATATATATATATATAGAGAGAGAGAAATCTACCCTCTATGAGCTTTCAATTGTTACTTGATCACTGGAAGGAGGGAAAAGAGATCCATTGGGTGACCACAAAGTGGTACAGTAAGGGTGACTACAAAGTGGACATCTCCCAACTGGGAAAGTAATGGTATAAGTGGAACAGTACAGACTAAATTACATTATTTTTTGATTGAAACTAGAAAAGAGAAACAATTGCCTCGAGCACCAGTTGTGAAAAGAGTTTCCTAAATTGGCTTGTTCATGTCTAGAAGGGTTTTTTTTATAATCCAGTGGCATCATTTTCAAATTTAATGCGACAGCTGTCAAAATACAAAAACATGAAAATGGAATAAAATTAAAGCAAAATTCAAACAATTAAAAGCAAAGAAGTTCTAACTTTGAAATCACGGAACACAATAAAAATTAAGAAAAAGAAAGCATGCAAATTCTTGTTTATGAAAGAACTATTTACCACTGTTCTATATGATCAGTATCATGTGAGTACTTCACCTGTCCCTTAGTAATACCCATTCTCTCCTCCTAGTATAGGGAGTTGAGAAGTTCTAAATTGTCATTGTTCAAAGTTTTGAATTGTCTCGATGAACACTTAAAGTTCACAGATATATTTATCATTCAAATTCAAAATGATATTTTAGTGCTTTTATTATCTTCAAATAATAACAATTTAAGAGATCAAGAAGCAATTAGAAATCATAAGTAGGAATTTTTAAATTACCAAAAATTAGACAATATTCAAAAAATCATATTAAAAAAATATTTTCAAACCATGATTTTTTATATCTAAATCTGACATATAATTCGCAGAGACTACATTAATTATATCAAATATAAGGGTGTTTCTAAAAGTACTTGTAATTGAAGACAGATGGCATCATTACGGTAAATTGTTGTTACCATTCAGTGCTGCCAACTGTTAAACAGAGCTGAAAGAAATTTGACATTGATTCATAAGTTAGTTTTGATAGTCATTTGCTGCCTCATCAAGTTGTTAAAATCATTTTGCATTGAGTTGTCACAGTTTGTGAGACCTGAATTCATCATTATGCACCGGAGATCAAGCAAAAATTAAAACGTTGGGGTATTTCTGTGAATATTTTCCAAAAAAAGGAAAAGGCGGTCTCATCAGCTGGAAAAGTATTTTTGAGGTGAAAAGGCCTTAGCCTTTTGCAAATGTGAGTAACTGAGACAGCAGTCTAGAGAATCATGATGCTTACTAAAAACAAACCCTTTTCTATGTTGTGAGCACCATCTCTAGGAATTTCTACTGATTTATTGAGTAATTTTCGTAATTACAAGCAACTTACTTATACAATCATTCTGTTCTACCAGCATAATAAAAAACTTTTTAAAATATGAAATAAATATATTTTAAGAAGTGTAATGCCTTTAAATACTGTAAAGAATTAAGATCTAAGTACCAAATAATAATTACATGCAACTAAGTAATACTTTTAAATTTTGCATTCATAACAGGTATTTTTAATACTTAAAATCTAAAATAAGATTTATTTTAAGAAATAAAATGTTCTCAAAATAATATAAAGAATTACGATAAGCACCATATAAACTTAAGCCTTCTTTGATACCAGAACTACTTTTATATACAGATGGATGTCTTTCCTCTTGAAATATCTGAAGGGACCTACAAAATAACAGAGAAACAATATGATAGAAGAAAAGTATAGTATCAATACAATTTACATTAATTTGTAAATGGTTAAAAAACAAATTTATTTAAAGGAAAGTAAAAAATAAAGATTTCAACAAATGACAAATTAAGTAACTAACATTGTATACCTTCAGTAATTATGCATTGATTGATTGTTCTTTAACACATTGATTGTCAGTCACTAGAGACTGGATTGATAGTTGATGCCTTGACATGGAAGTAGATTGTACCCAGATGCCAACATACTTATTATAGGAAATATGATTAAAATATTAATAAATGAAAAATAAAATATTAATTTCGAAACCAAGATTATTTATAGCTAGTCTCTAATCAGCACTCCATGCCAATATCAAAAGAAATACCCTACATGCAGTGCGAAATAATTTGGAGGATGATCAATCAGAAGTAAATTTTCCAATGCCAGCACGTGACTGGCTGCAGAGACATCCCCCCCCCATCCCTCACCAGAGCATGATTGGCATATTGGTGATGGAACTATATCCCGCACTAGTGCTTGATTGGCAGTAAATGTGTTAATGTCACCCTTAGAAGCAAAACAATGGCTACTGTCGAAGGACCTTCTAATATTTAACTTCGGACAAGTGCTAAGGATGATACCTGAGCTCGCATCTCTCTTTATGTCACATTATCACAGCACAAGCCCTTTGAGCCTTGACAAATTTAACACATTATCAGCCCTATCACACAACAGATCTTTAGTGGAATCAAAACTCGAACCCCCAATTCAATAGAAACAAAACATGACCACTTAACTACTGTGGCCTTAGTAACTATGCAATCAATAAATTTTCCTTTATCTAATAAAAATTAATTACTGAATAAATATTATTTACCTGAATGAGTTTTCATCTATATTAACTACATTTTTTCTGAAAAAAAAAAAAAATTGACAATATAAGCATGTATTAGCAATATATATAATAGGAAATAAAATATTAATATATTACTGTTCATTATGTATACTCATGAAATTAAACGAAATTCATAAATTGTACATTAAACAGTATTGGGAGGTTAGCTATTTTTATGTAAAAAAACAGCACTTATGAAAATAATAGTTTTATTTAGAAAATTCAATCAATGCAGCATAAAATCCCATTTCTCTAGTTTAGATTAGTTTCGTTTTTTATTAACGTTGTACTAGAAGCAACACGAGGGCTATTGGCGACGGACCTCATAATTTTGAACCTCGGTCAAGTGATGAGGGCAACACCTGAGCTGGCACCCCCTCTTCTAACATCCCCACCACCTCAACGGGAGGACTTTGGACCCCTACAGATTTAACATGCATCAGCCCCGACTACATGGCAGGTCTTTGGTAGCCAAGGATCAAACCTGCAACTGAACGAAAACCGCCAGTCACAAATTCAAAATCATGACCACTAGGCTATCACAGCCACTCACACTTTTCTAATGCTATTCAAATGTTTTTAAAAATAAAATTCTACTTTTTTTAATTAATACAATTTTATGAGGAAGACTCCTAAAAAATTCTAAGATATTAATTAAATTCTAAAAGAATAATAATTAAATTTGAATTTCAATATAAAAATTAAGAAAAATAAATTTTAAGTTTAGAAATATCTCTCCGGTTAGGAAATATATTATGAAAAAAAAATCTTTTTTTTTTTACCCAGTAGATTATTATTGTAAAGGATTAAATAAATTATCTTAAGAGTATGCATTGTTAAATTATTTTAAAAGTACTTTAGTATCGCAAAAATAACAAAAATTTGTACTGACAATCATAATTTCAAGATTCTTGTTTTTAAAAATTAAAAAGAACTTTAAATTAAAATATATTCATTAAAATAAAATTGTATCAAAAAATACTAAAAGTAACCAATAAGTACCAAACATATCACATAAGTCTAAAATACATAAGGTATAATGCATTTAGCAAATATTACAAGTCAAAACTGTTTTAAATCCATATTACAAATAACGTCTACAAGAACAATTAGAAAGAAGTTAAAAAAAGCATTACAATGTTAATGTTGAGATGGATGAAACAATCTTAGAATCTACATCCAATCGAGGGCCAAAAGGATTGCTTTCAATAAATTTCAATAGGCCACCTGCTGCTTTTACCTATGAAGAAACGTAGAAATGAAAAAAAGAGAGAGAGGCGTATTTCAATCTTTTAATACAGAATCATGTGGAGTATAATATAATACAAGTACTGATTAAAGGTATTTGAGAATGAGACTTAGGAATAAAAAAAATCAATACTAAAATAAGCATAAATTTCTGTGATTAAATTAAATTACGTTGTTTCTCCTATAATATATTAACTGTAATATTTGTGTACAAAATAATTCATTATTGTAAAATCATTTGTGACCTGTATATGAGAGCCTTTATATTTTTTATATGAGAAATATGACCTTTTAAAACCTTTTACCATCCAAAAAAATTCTGGTAACATAAAATATTTAAAGAAAATTTTAAAAATGTTTTCTAATATACAGCTAATGTATATTATAACAGGAGCTAGAACAAATAAAGTAAAGAAAAAATACATGGAAAAAGTTTGGACTTTGGTTTGATTTGAGTTTACATAGCTCTACAGCTAGCTACATAAGGGATATTTTCAACAGAACTTAAAATTTTTTTGAATGACTGTCAGATGATGAGAGCAACACCTGAGATAGTGCATCATTTTCTTAATTTTCTCAACATGTGAAGACTTGAAATTCAGTTCCTATTAATGTGCAGAACTTCCTGAAATTCCAAATAACACTTTCATCAGAATTTGACAAGATCACTTCCGCTTAAGGAATTAAGTATATTTAAAATTTGATACCAAAGAATTTTCTTTTGAACACTTATTTTTGTATCTGAATTTTTATGTATCTATTTTAACATATTCATGTGAAAAGACCTTGAAACAATATGAATAAAATTGATGATATACATTTCATAAATAAAAAAATGGGTAACTTTAGAAACTGCTCACAATTAATAACTTCTTTGCATTTCTGTAAATAGAAATAAAAATTAATAACAATGAACAATACACTTTAAACAGAAACTTTTCATCTTCTTTACAACAAAAATGGGAAGAAATAAAAAGTTTTCAAAAAACATATTTACAATGCAATAATGAAATATATGTTATTTTAAATATCTTTTATCAAATATTTCATTTTTTGAGTAAAAAAAAGAGCATAAAAAATGATAAAGAAAATATAGCCAATTAGGGTGATGTACAAAAGAAAAAAATATTGAAGTATATTGCAATATAAATATAAATGGTACCATGCACATGTTGGTAAAATCAATCAAAGATGAGAAGTAAATTTTTCTTTCTGCATCATTCATATTTTGAGGATAATTGTGAAGTTCCAAATTTCGCAGTTTATGTTTACAAGCTTCAAGAGCTGAAATAATATTCAAACTTATACTCACAATTTTTTGATGATATTTCATATAATTCATTACATTTTACTAATTTATAAAATGAAGTATATCATTGTTACACTTACTAATGTAAATTTACTAATTTAAAATTAGTTAAGCAGCCTATCAGTTCAAGAATTATCAATTCTTTCTAATCAAATGTTTTAATGCGAATTCTTGCTAACAGAAAATTAAAATGGAATTCATGGTTGGAATTATCAAATGTATGAATTTCTACTTAGATTTTTACAAACATAGATTACTATTTTCTTTACACCTAAAACTAATTCTATTTCCCTCATTTTATTATTCTATTTCCTAAAACCTATTTAAAATACATCAAAATGTTTGAAAGAAATTTTTAATGATTTTCAACTTAACTATGCTTCTTTCTAAGATATTAAAACAAGCAATTCAAATTCGCCCAGACCATAACAAATATCTTTGCGGCCCAATCAACAGCATGTAACAAAAATTTTACTAAATGTTTTGTAGATCAATTTTTGAAATTTCCATTGATAGTAAACTATGACATTCAACAACAAAGTATTACTACTCATGTCAAATAAATACACCATTTCTCCACCAATAGCAATGAATACTTTAGCGAAAACAAAAAAAATAACACATGCTATATTGCTTTTTTTACTGCCCAGCTTCGTGTGCTTGTTATCTGCTAGTAGAATATTTAATTCTCAGAATTAAATATTCTACTAGCAGATAACGATAAAAATAAGTTCTGTGTTAGGGAAGTTAATGTTCAAGAAAAACATTGATTGATATTAAATTCTTTTAATTATTATTTTGTGTGTATGTTAATAATTACTAATCGTTTGTAGGCACTTACATTAAATATGTTTCAATGGTAGAAAAAATCTAAAAATTATTGTTATTTCCAACAAGAATATTTTTGCTTTGTCATACACACTGCTGGCCATTAAAATTGCAAAACCAGGAAGGAATAATCAGATGAAAGTCAAAATCACATGAAAGAAAGAAGAGATTGGGATGTGCAAATAATTAGTATTTCATTGCATTTAGACAATGCAGGAGGGAGAAACGATATCTGATGCACAGCAATAAAGAAAAGATGTGTAGTAGATTTCTCATTTGGAAAGAGCTTTGTAAGGTTGGAGCTTGCTCAGAATATTGTGGCGTGCCTCGAATAAGAAGAAATGCTTACCAGCTAATGTCGGAATTCGATAGAGGCAGGATCGTTGCCTATCGAGAGAGTGGATTCTTCTTGTGTGATATCGCCCATCACATTGGACAAAATCTGACCACTGTCAGGCAAGTATGGAATCAATGGGTTGCTGAGAGTCATACTGAATGACATGCAGGATTTCCACACCCTCACATGACTAATTCCCAAGAAGACAAGCATATTGTGAGGTCGACTCTACAAAACTGTACAACCACATCATGGACCATTAGTTAGGAAATGAGCATGCTTACAGCCCACCCAGTATCTGTATGTACAGTGCGACAACATTTGCAGCAGTGTGGACTATCAGCATGACAAACATTACTTTGGCTTCCCTTGACAATGAAGCATAGAGACAGCGACATTGGTGCACTGAACGACAAAACTGTATATAGGAGTGGCACAATGTTGTCTTTTCAAATAAGTCCCAGTTCTGTGTGCAGTATTCTGATGGCTCTATACATGTCTGAATTCTAAGAGGAGACCGCTCATCACCTGCTTGCTTTGGATATCAACATAGGGAATCTGCACATGGTGCAATGGTTTGGATAGCCATTGAGTACATGACACGTACATCTTTAGTTTGGATTGAGGATAATTTGATTGCAGATCTGTACATTTCTGACATCTGAAGTCCAGTGGTTGTGCTCTACATGGTCTGTCAAATCCCCTCTTTCAACATGATAATGTAAGACCACATGGTGCACGTCATGTCTAACCTTCCTTGATACACAGGATATTTGATTGTTGTCCTGGCTTGCATGGCCTCCAGACTGGCAAAATTTTGAACTTCATTAAAAATACCAAAATTAAAAAAGCGCCAGGATTGGATCTTATCTCTCATCGGATCCTTAAAAATCTCCCATTAAAATTTATTTTTCTTTTCATGCTGCTGTTTAATTTTCTAATGAAGAACTGCTACTTTCCTCAGGCTTGGAAACCTGATGTGGTGGTTCCAATTCTCAAGCCAAAATCTGATGATCAAAACCCTCAAAATTATTGCCCGATATCTCTTCTCAGTTTGCTGAGCAAAGCATATGAATGTGTTATTTTGAATCACCTGAACAGGATCTTCTAAGCCAGGAATATTATTATTCCAGAGAAGCATGGCTTTGTTACACAGTGCTCCATGGTAACACAGTTACTCAAAGTCACTGAACTGGTTTAACATGGTTTTTCAAGTCAAGGGTATGTTTTTCATAGATATCACCAAAGCTTTTGATAAAATTTGGCATGAAGGGCTCATTTCCAAGATGATGCGATTTGAAATTTCAGACCAACTAGTCAAAATTATCCACTCGTAGTTTCTGGATTTGAGTTGAAAATGCAGTCTCCTCCCCCAGATCAATTCTCAGTGGTGTTCCACAGGGAAGTATTTTGTCTCTAAAATTATTCTCCCTGTACATAAATGACATTCCAAAGGATGTAAACATCCATTTGACCATGTACGCCGATGATACTGCCCTTATGTCCCAAGACATCTGCAATTGGAAAACTATTAACCGATCACGTCTCTCGATAACTGCTCTGGCTCATTGGCTGGAAAATAAAAGTTAATGCATTCAAAAAGCACTTGAATCTCTTTACGAAATAATGGAGTATAGGTAATTCGCCAACTGTTACCATATTCAACCAATCCTCCCCTAGATCACTGAATATAAGTAACTAGAGTTATTTCTAGACTCAAAATTAACTTTTGCCATTCAAAATATCCGAGAAGTCCACAGGAAGGCTATCTGAATGAGAAGAACACTCACTCGCTTTACTTCTTGAAAGAGTAAGCAGGCAATCAGGCACAAAATTCTGCTCTACAAATCCATCCAGAGACAAATCGTGTTGTATGCTTCACCCGTCTGGGAGTCGGCTGCAACTACTGCACGTCTTTCAAAATATACACCTTAGAAAAATGATAAATGCTCTTTGGTTTGTTCGGAACATTCTACATAAAGATCTTAAAATCGAATCAATTTTAGAGTTCATTAAAAAATAATCAAACTCCTTTTTCAATAGGATCCTTCAAATTCCTAATGAAATGCTTCAAAATCTACCAGCTTATGATGCATCAATTGCAAAAAAGACCTAGAACCACTCTTGGACACAACTATCAGCATTTCCCAGTCCTATAGAGACTGAGAAATAATTGAAGCAACTCATTAGTGACATCCCATGTATGATAAATTTTTTCATAATCTGTAGGACTTCAACTCTCTAAATTCCACCCACGAAAGCTATGTTGTGCTTCGCAGTTAATTTTCGATAATTTTCCTAAGTTTTAAATTCTTTTCTTCGATAGTTTTAAAAATTTTCCACTATAAACCAATTATTTACACATTTTAATAACAATTTTGCTCCCCAGGTGTCACTGGTTGCACTAGAAACACCGTAAAAATCTATCTTTTCAAACCTCAATCTCTTTGTGATTAAAAATCTCACCCAATTTTTGGCTTTTAATCCTCTAAATTTGTCATTGACGAAGGCAGCACTTAAAATTTATTTCATTAACTTTAAAACCTTTTTTCTATCCTAAAACACATCTTAAAATCCCAAGGACGACTGGCAAATACTCCAATATTAACTGATAAATACTCCAATAACTATAAAAAATTATGATACAGAAGTAAGTAACTATTGATGGGAATAAAATGCTGCTTTAAAACTTTAACTTTTTCCAACTTCATTCTCAAATTACATATTTTTCTATAATAAGAATTTTTATTTATTTCATAATAACCAAAAATTTTTAAAAAATTACAATATCACAAAAGAGTAAAAATAACAAAAAATAAAATGATGAATAAAATGAAATAGTGAGATATTTAAAAATTGATAGAAATAGTGAGATATTAAAAATGGATAGAATCGGAATTTATTTCAATTTTTGTAAAACTCTTTAGTTTCGTAATTTACTTTGAATATTTTATTTCTGAAATAAACAAAAAATTATAATACCATAAAAATATATTGTGAGAATTTAAATAAGTGCAGTTGAATACTGAATATATTTATTTTTTTGGAAAAGAATAATCAATAAACAGCTTCAAAGAATGGTTGATTATTCATGTATGTGACCTCATTTTATAACTCTTTTTTTTAATACAACTATCATTTAAAGATATTTGTCATAAATATATCAGAAATGTAGCTATTTATGATGTATATATTTGATATTTCATGAAGGAACTGTTAAAAATAATATAACCTAAGTCAATGTAAAATACACACCAAAATCAATCCCAGGAAGCAAATGGAGTCTGTTTTTCTGAATTGGTGATATGAAAGAGGTAGTAATTGATGATTCTGGTGACCTATTTATATTGTCTGCAAAGAAAATATAATGAAAAAAATTACTTCATATCAATATATATATATATATAATATAATATAATGAAAAAATTACTTCATATCAAAATGTAACTATATATATATATATATATATATATATATATAAATGTCAATTTAAAGGGGGAGAATAAATATTTCACATTTTAAAGCAAAATTGAAAAAATAATTTGATATAAATTTATATATATATAATTTATAGTGTATATAAATATCTTCTCACATAATATTTAAAGTTAACAATATTTTTTCATATACAAAAATACATCAAGAATTGTCTTTAGAAAATTGTAAAAGTCTTCCTACATCATATAAATTTCATTAATAAAAAACCTTTCCTATCAGAATATAACCATTTTGTAAGGTAAGCAAAATACTGAAATTGAAAGGGAATTTTATTTTTTATTTGTAACAGAATTTTATTATTACTGTTGCAGAAAAACAAGTTCAATTGCCAAACTTAAAACTACTTCAACTCTTTAATAGTTGTGAATAAGCCCAGCTGATTTTTGAATAGCTTATCATAATGCATACAGATGAATTCAACTCGTAAGACAGATTCTGAACAAAATGCTTGCAAACAAGCCCTACTCCCACTGCGAAAATTTTTTCCAATATGTTCAGACAAGTTGAGCTCATTCAACAATATTATCCAACATTGTTGTGAGTTACAAATGATACCTGCTCTTAAAATTCCTTTAGTTTGATAGCATACAAATGACAGTACAGAAACTATGAAATTGTTTGCATCATGAGGAAAAATGCTGTCAATCTAATTGTTGTTGATCTAGATACTTTTCTTGTGTAACTTGAGAACTTTCTTATTGAAATGGTTCAAAAGTGAAAGATAGCTAATTCTGAAGATGAATATATGCAATTCTATACTGTAAAGTGTATCACAAGCACAAAAAGTTTTAGGTAAATATCATAATTAAATGTTTCATAAAGTTTAAAAAAATTATAAGCATTTATTTTAATATTTCAATTAAATGTTTTACAAATAGATATATATATATTTATCCTTTATTAAATTATTTAAAAGGCAGAACAATAATTGTTGTAGAGATTAAGGAATTATTTGTGGCACATTTTTGTAAAGACTACTTTTTATATGTGAGCAAGCTATTAGAAGCACTGCCAAAAAAGATTGACTTTTTTTTTACAATAATACTGCATATAATATGTTGATTCTCTTAACTGTCAAAGGATTATTTGATAAATAAATTAAATACTTTTATTTCTATTCCCTTTTTATATAACAGCTTTATCATAGGAAATTAATGTAAAATACAATTAGATTTAAACCTAAGTGTATATATAATTATTTAGCTAAGAGCATTGAAATCAGAGTTGAAGCTAGGAGTATAATCTGGTAAAAAAACTAACTTCTTATTTCATCTCCAAACTACAGTTCATAAAATATGCATTCAATATGCTCTTCACGGCAAATTGAAAATCAAATTATTCTAACAGTTTACGCTAGCTATGAAATTATTTCAATTTATAATCAAAGGAATTGTTATTTAAATTGAAATTGGAACATCATGAATATTAAGTTTTATACTATAAAAAAATTACATTAAAAAAGTAAAAAAATACTGAAATAATGATTTAAATATTTTTAAAAAATAAGATATGTAATTTAAAACTTTTAAAATTTTTTTATAATAAGCTTTGTTCAAATTTTTACTACTTAAAAAAATTAAATTGAGGGATAATTAATAAACTTTAAAAATAATATTAATTATTCTCAATAGTCATTTCACAAGAATATTATATTTCTATTTTCTACAAAAATTCAGATGTTGGCTTGATAATACCATAAAAACTCATTAATATAGACTAATTGGGGTTCTAAGTCATATGGATTAAGGAAAATTAGGACCAAACAAAATAACATATAAAATGAGTCAAGGTATATAAACACTCAGTACATGTCTACATTAAACTTCAGGACAATTTTTCTCATAATGTCTTTTTTATTCCTTTTTGCTATCCCACATTCCACACAAATGCTAGACACAGACGCTTCTCTTTACAAGTATTTACATTATGCAAAGTTCGTTGCTATGAAAAACAGACTTATTTCTACAGTTTTTACCATCAAAAAGTTAGTTTGTAGAGTAACCCTATTATAAAAAGTAAAAACAGAATATAGTTCAACATGGTGTTGCATTTATGATGTCATTAGAACTTGATATCCATCATCTGTGTATGCTGAATATAATATTTTTTCAAAAAACATATTTCAACAATTTACATTTCAACAGTAATAATTTACATAAAAAAAAGGAAAGATGAAGAAGCATTAATATCTGTTCTTAATAGGAAGTTGTGACGTTATCCGAACATAATTATATGAATTCTATAAAAGGAAAATTAAGAATTATGACATCAAATTCACTAACCTAGGACAAAACTGCATAGTCAACAGTTTTGCACACATAATTATGTTATTTATTTGCATTTATTAGTTGAGAATTTTTCAAATGGGTGCTCACACTAAGCATTATCCAATTTAATGGGGTCTAGATCAATGAAGGTTTATAGCATAACAGAATTTTAGAGTAACATTTCAAATTTTGTAGAAAAAAATTTAATAAATTAAGATATCTGACAAACAAAATTCTTCAATGACTATAGAATATTTCTCAAGCACAATAAAATGGTGATTCCTATTTTACGTTAAACAATAAGAAGTAAGGGAAATAATTACATTGAAAATCAACAAATAAGAAACCAAAAAAATTATATAATATAAAAACTTTAAAAAAAAATTAAAAAACCATATATAATGTACATATATACAAAACCTTACATAGCATATTTACTGTATATACAGCACTTTTTATTGCTGTAACAGATTCAAATCACCAAAAAAGGACAGAAGTTTATAATACTTTTGTACAGTGGTAAAGAAAAGAAAAAAAAGAACACCCATAACAACTTCTGCAATCTCATCACAGCTAAATAATTTGGAAGCAATTTTAATAGCTCAAAGAAAACTAAGTTATGATTATATAAAATAACTTTTAAAATAGATTTTTTTCCCTTCAAAATTGGGACAGCTACTCTTTTGAAAAGTTAAGTAATAAATGATCTTGATAATTGTGTCCAAACTGCATTCAAATACAATTGCAATATGGCATGATCACAGTTTTTCTATGGAAAAATTGTTATCATACCATATACTTTATTATTTTCCCATAAACATTTCAGAATATTTTTGGTTTTTAAAATCACATTATAAGATAAATAATTAAGATTTGCAATGTATTATAAGATAAATAATTAAGATTTGCAATGTATTATAAGATAAATAATTAAGATTCTTAACATAATTAAAAATTGAATACTTCTTGAACTATGGAAGGGAATTACATGCAATTTTAAATTTAGGGTTTTATGACCTGGTGAATCTTAATGCATAAACATTTTGGTGTATTACAACATTTATTTTTGTAATTGTATTTAATACTTCATACCTTTCATAATAATATTACTATTTCATTTTTTTTAAAAAAAATTCATAATTGGATAAATATTACCAATTGTTTTGAGCAAAATTTTTGAAAACTAAAGAGCAGAATTTTTTTTTTTTTATCACCAAGCATTTAAGATGCTCATTCAACAGTAGAATTAATTTCTAACTTACCATAATTTGGAAACTTACATGAAGAATATAACTGATCTTGAAATTAAGGCTAAATTTTATGATGAAAAATCAAATGTAAAATCATTCTTTAAAAGTTCCTTAATTGCTATCTTAAGTTAATAAATTAATCCATCAACACTATTATTTAGCTCATTTCCAGCTATTAAAATTTATACCAGTTTTATGCAACTGCACATTAATGGACAAAATATTATGTACTTGCATTTACAATTTTTTAACTCAAATACAATTTTATTCACATTATACAAAGTTTCAATAATTTGGTTAAAATAGTTTACATGATCTGAAATAAATAACAGTATCCTTACAAATAAGACTATAGTTAATGGAATTAAATTACTATTTATCCAAAGAAGCAAACAAACAAAAAACATATATATAGCTTACTAATTTCTCTCAAAATGTTAAGAATATTTTCATCAGTTCGACAACTGGTAACTATAGCACATGGCTCAGCCTGCTTTAAAACTGAAATGCAAGAAAGTTGTAATCCAAAATATAATTTAAAATAAACATAATTTTTATCATTATATACAATTATTTTTAAAAAAAAAATTCAAGGACAGTTATGCATCAGTTATTCCTATTTTGATAATAGTGGCTAAAACAATTGGTAATAATGGTGACATTGAAGTTCTTTTAGAGGGGAAAAAAAATGCAAATAGTCATGCATATACAAAATATCACAACATAAGAATTTTAAAGCATGGTTGAAAAGGTTTAAAGCATGGTTCTCCATCTAATGGAAATATCTCAATAGATTTAAGAATACAGATTAAGAAATTGTTTCCTACAGTTATTTTATCTTAGTGCCAAATTAATTCAGTTAGATATGATTCAAGATAGTGTTAACCCTTTCATTTGTCCATTTCATTACATCATTTTGCAAACACCTTCCAATTCTTTCAATATGTTGCATGTGAAAATGAGTCTCTGGTTTACAAAAAAGAATTTTATTGAAAATTCCATGCTCAAACATAATTCCCCCCAATTCTTTCTTTTTATTAGCATATTAAAATTAATTTGATGAAAGAAAATTAGAAGAAGAAAATTTTTTTTTTAAATGCAATAAGCAGAAAACCGACAAAAATGTAGAAACTATTTGACCAAAACAAACAAATTGTGCTAGGGATTACCATCTAGCATTGATATTAAGCTAACAGAATTCCACTATCAACAACACCAGATATTTTATCAGTATGTATTCAGAAAATGATAAAGGTAACAAAATTAGAAACATTTAACAAATTAGAGTAACATTTTAATGCTTAATCAAATGATTAGTAAAGCTTATTCTTTGTTCAAAAATAAGGATTATATTTCACTTACAAAAATAAATCAGTATAGTTTCATTAGCTAAGTGAAAGTAGAAAGTGTCAAATATTCAATTGCTATAATGTTGAAGTTTACTTATCTCCATAACTAACTTCAACTAGACTACCTCCTCAAGTCCATTCTCTGACATAAAGTTGTACACTAGAAGAGGTTATCGAATTAATATTCACAAGACAGCCCCAGGATGTCAAGGATGTGAACTGGATTGACCTGATCCATCTGGCATTAAGGCTCCCATCTACCCGCCATTTTGATTTCGTGGATGTAACATGTTAATCCTATGGAATTTCGACTTTAATTCTCACTTCTTTATTAATTGATGTATTTGAATGCAATAAAGTGCATCTGAAAGAGCAAAAAATAATGAATGCTCCTGTGGAATTACTTTTTTCCTCAGATTTTTAAAAATATTTGAAAATAGTCTTCAAAGGATGGAACACTTAAAAACGAATAATTAAAATAAGAATAAAAATATTTTTAAAAATCTTAGGAAAAAAGTAATTCCACAGAGGCATTGATTATTTTTTGCTTTTTCAAATACACTTTATTGCATAAGATGTGAGAATTAAAGTCAAAATTCCATAAGATTAACATTACGTCCACAAAATCAAAATGGCGGGTAGACGGGAGCCTTAAGGCATTTTGTGAAAATCTTGTATCTATAATGAAAAGTAAGACTCCTCTGATGGTCACTGAAAAAGTGGTATGAAGTAATTCAGGTCTGCCTATCACACCTAAGAGTAAGGAATACCCCATGCCATTTCCTATGATATCAAGTTTGAACTAAGGGAACAGTTCAGTGTTTTAAATTTTTTGATTGAAGTAAAGTTCAGGGAACATCAATGCTTTATTATTAGGTAGAGTATTATCCATACTATCATTTGCCAAAGTACTAGCCATTTTGTTTTCTGGGTTATCCATATGTGATGGGATCCACTGGAAAATCACTTTACAGATAGGGGGATGTCCCTCAAATTCTCTGGAATTGTGATACTTGTTTATCACCAAAACAGCTCTAGTAAGAAAGATGTTGAATAGAGCTGTGACTGTCAGATAGAATCCAAATAGTTTTTGGTTTTGAAGCTGATTTAACATAAAATAACTTTTTCCTGAATGGCAATGAGCTTGATACCAAAGACAAAGCAGAAATTTAGATTTCTTTTCTCAATTTTGACAATATGGTTTGAGCCCATTTTGACACAAATTCCCCTGCTAAAGTGAGATTCATCATCTCTGTTGCCATCTGTGTAAATGAGATTGGCATCATTAAGGGTACTGTCAAATGTTTCTAATACTAACAGCCAGAGATAAGCTGGGATACCTGTTTTCTTGATAACCTGCAATCAAAACTCATTAAAAAAGAAGATGCCAGGAAAGGCATTTGATGGGTCAATACATTGTCTCAAAGAATGTTGTTCTGCACTACGGGAAATATCTTTTTCCATCTGACTGAAGGGGCTATTTTTCTTAAGTCTATAGTTATATTCCAATAGTACAAGGAGTCTGACATTTGATTGCAGGCTCCATAGCTATATAACTTGATGTAATACTTGAACAAGCTGAATTTCGTCTACAGCTTAAAAGTTGAAGATTGGATTCACACAAAGCCTCCTCATTTAGGTAACTCTTTCAAAGACCTGTGATATTTCATGAGGTACTCAGCTGGTCATGCAAAAGATATTGAAGACTAATAGTGGTTGCATTACAGTACATCAGAAAATCATAATCAAAGATAGGTTGAATAAAGGCAATGTGTGTCGCTCTAAAAGTAGCAATATTGGAACCAGTCACACCCAGAAAAATACTTCAAAATGATCACTATCATTGAGATAGTAATTTAAAATATTTCTGTCAACTTGTTTACCAGAATTCAAATATGCTATGCTTAAGAATGATGAAAATTTGGGACTCTGAAAAAAGGAGGAGCAAATCCTAATTTTTTTATTTCAAGACCCTTTCTTTAGTTTAATAAAAAAAATAATTTTAAGTAACATAAGTGCCTTGTTTTGTGAATGAGCTGCTTTATTTTGAAACTATACTGTTGGTTAGTTGCATCATCACTAAAATGAAAATTCTGATTGGTGAAATTTGCATCCAGCAAACAGAAAAGTACCATTAAATTGCATAACACAATCTGTTGAACAAAATATATTTCTCTCTCCTCCACACACATCAATTATAAAAGACAATAAGAAAATAACCCTAATTTGTAAATAATGATTAGAGATTAATTCTTGGTTCACAGAAAAATCCCTAAACTGCTATAAAAAATACATACACAATTTAAGAACTGAATAAGAAGGTGCTGTATCAACATGATCTGGAAGAAGGTACAGATGGCAGGTATCAAGATCATAGAAAGCCCCTCCTATCTTATGTCCTTGAAAAATAACACTTAGTACCACCTGGGAAAACAGAATATGCAACATATAAACAAAATATAAATAGAAATATTTAGTACTTTTCCATTTTGCCAGTGCAAATCTCACTAAGCAGACTTTATTGGCAACCACAAGCAGTATACACATATTCCATTTGGCATCAATTGTATCATTTTTGGTGACTTTATCACCTGTGCTGGCAAAATGAAAAAGTACCAATTAATTTATAGATTTTATTTCATAAATTTCTAATAAATGCTCAAAATTTTAATAAAAATTAGATGAGCTTCAAACACCCATTTACCTATTAAGTAAATCATATAAAAAAAAAAAGAAATATTAATATTTTAAGAAAAAAGACATTTCAGAACTATAATAGAATTAAATATTTAAAATCAGAAATAAAAATATTCAAGACACAGTCCAGAATCCCAATATGGACCATAGATTATATTTTTTTTACCATGAAAAAAATGTAATGCACAAAAATACATTTTTCATTCCATGAAAAATATTAATAAATTATTTTTAAGAATCAATATGAATTCATCAGCAAATAAAATAGAGATATACTGCAAATACAAAAGAACTTCATCTAGTAAAAACAATATCCAAGACTTTAAGCTTTTCTGACAAACAAAATCAAATAGCATTTTAATATTATTTTCGCTTAATCAGCTATCAAACAATGAGCTAATAATTAATATAAGAAAAATATTTCAGAAAGAAAATCTTTTAAAATAAAAAGGAAATAAGATAAATAAAAATCTGTTTCATATGAGCTAGAAAGAAATTCAAAAAAGAAAAATAAATAGCTCTGCTACCAATGGTGTTACATCTTCATCAGTTTCTGTAGAAAATTCAGTGTTTTTTTCAATATGCCCTTCTTTTGATGCAATATTTCTAAAACTTTCAGAAGTTGATAAAAACTTTTTTTCAAGATGAGATGAGCTTGACATTGTATCAGTTCTAAAAAATTAAAATCTCATTCAAAACAATCTATAAGAAATATTTTAATACCACATAAACGTAAAAGAATTTTTTTAAAGATTCAAAATGCAATTTTCTTTGAGTTATAAAATTTCATAAAGAATAATTCCAAAATAATTTCGTTCAAGCAGTTATCCTAAACAAAAGCACGACAGCAAAGAAGTACGTTCGTAAAACTTGTTCGAATTAATTAAGTGACAAGGAATCAAAATTATTTTGTAACAAGTGCTTCATATACAAAAATATCAGAAATATGAATGACAATATTATAAGTTAATTAAATTGTCTCAGTTACTTACAATTGAAATCGGCAATTATCTTTTAAAAACTTATGGAATATAACATGAATATTTTGTTATCTCACAATCGGAACAGTTTTACAACTAAATTCTATTTTCATATAATTTTTTCTTAATATGATAAATTTTGTCGAAAGAGAATTACTTTGTCAATAAAAAAAGCAATAAAAAACGTTGGAAAAGTTGATTAATTTATGAGGGATATAGAGAAACAAAGTCAATTGCACCAACGCATACGCCAATTCGAAAATTCCGCAAAACAAAACTATCAGTTTTTTTATTTGTTTCATTTCATTTCACATAATGATCTAAGTGGTTCAAATCGATCTAGGTATAGCTCCATCTTTTGTTTCAAACTTTGTCTGATATCAGTCCACTTGACTTTATTTATTGGCTTAATTTAATAAATACAGAGATAAAATTGTGAAAAAAAAGGAGATTATAGTACTTGAATAATCTTAAAAATATTTGACGAATTCTTTTTTTTTCTTCTCAAATATCAAAAGATTTTCATTTCTCGAGTTTGACTGATTCGAACATTACGAGAACGAGCGAATTCGACTTTTTAAGCAAAACAAGGAACCGAAACCAGTCGCGTACACTTTTAAAATTAAAACAAGCATATTAAAATGTGCTTAATACACAAATGAATTTAAAAAAAAAAAAAAACATAAAAGAAAAGGGAGAGAAAAGAGGACAGGAAAGTGAATGAATTACTTACAATGAGGATGAGATATTTAATAGATTAAAAACTTTTTTTTTACAAATCTTATCGTAAGATAAGATTATAAAAAATATTTATATCATTTTTTTAACCCCTCAGTGCCTTCGATAGACTATGTCTAATCTTCAGCAAGAGGGGAGTATTATTTTATATGATTATTTTTTTAAAAAAATTAATTATTATTATTATAAAATTACAATAGCTAAAATAGCAATAAATAAAATATTATTTAAGCATTTTTTCAATGATGTGAAAGCTGAAGAAGGAAGGGAAAAGTTAAAATGGTTCTTGTTTGGCAGGGTGCACAGAAGTAGACAACAAACTAGTTTAAGAGAGGAGAGGTGGGGAAGGCGACAGGGTATTAAACTGCTGAAAAGCTGAATATATGATGATGTAAGTCTTGGAGTGAGATGGTTGACTTAGAAAGAGGCTATTGAAGGAGTGATAAAAGAATTAATTAAAAGGGTCTGAGTTGGAATGCAAAGTGTTATGCGGGAATTAGAGGGAAATAATTATTGTATGGGTTCCATTATTGTGAGCAAAAATTAGTTGGGTCTTTATTACAGGGTTACTATGATATGTTAGTCTATTATAGAATCTTCTAGAGAGATAGTTGATGTATTTAATAATAGGAGGGATATTGAGATCCTTGTGTATGACATAATTTCTGACATATCAAGGTGAGTTAATAATCATGCGGAGGATTTTATTTTGAAGGACCTGTATTTTTTTAATGTGGGAAGATGCGGCTTGAACCCGAGTAGGGGAAGCATAAAGAAGAATAGGGCGGATTACTTGTTTATAGCGAAGAACTTTGTTAGCAAGAGTTATTACTGAATTTCTGCCCATTAAAGGTATACAGTTATGGATTTTGGCCCAGTATTTGTCAATTATTGATTGGATATGAAGTTTGAAGGTGAGTTTGGAGTTCAGGATAACTAATAAGTATTTGACCTCTGAGTCGCAAGAGATTTGATCATTTAAAAAATTTGAGTTCCCTACTAGGAGGGGGGGGGCATGATTTTTTCTAAAAATGAGAGCTTTAGTTTGTTTACAGCAATCCTCCAGAGTGTCATCCAATCCTCTATTTGTTTTAGATGATTTTGTAATTTAACTATTACGTTAATTGGATTATTTCATTGGGTGAGCATTGCTGCATCATCTGCGAATAAACAGTGGCTATTGTAAGGATTCTGAGGGAAGTCATTTGTAAACTATTCTTTCCTATCGGTCACGAATTTTGTGACTTCAGATAGTGAATAAGAAGACTTAATTTAATTTAGGTTGCATTACGTTAAATAAAGAAATTGAGATTTCTTATTCACAAGTTGCGGATCATTATGGAATTTTATTTTCCCCCCAATTTCAGATACACAACATCATTTTTTGGAAGCTACAATCAGAGTGATTCAAATTACAACGTTTTTTTTCAATGGTTACAGTTCGTTTTACAGTTAAAGTATGATCACCAAAATATTAATATACAAAATACAGAAATATAAATGAATAAAGCTAAAAAATTAAAAAAATTTGTTTTAAATTATATGATGTATCAATAATATTTTATAATTTCTATTTTTAAATTTTAATTAATTAATAATTAGGATTACTTATTTATTCTAACAACAAGCCACATGTTTGGTTGACTTGTGCAGCCATCTAGTGAGGGAAATTTCGACTAAAACTGTCCTTTACATAAACAAATTGTAGCAAATTGGAGAAATTGAGTTGAGGTTGACCAACTTTTATATAGCATATAGTAGAAAGAGTATTATTAAGCTTAACTTGGAAAGCTTTATCTTTAAAGTAGTTATTTAAGATAACTATTATGTAGGGAGGGAAATTTAATTTGATTAGTTTGAAGATCAATCCATCGTGCCAGAGGCGGTCGAAAGCTTTTTATATGTTGAGGAAGATACCCCCAGAGACTTGTTTAAAATAAAATCCTTCAGTAATGGCATTCACAACCCGTAGAAGCTGGAGAATAGTGCTGTGGTTAGTACGGAAGCCGAATTTTGAATATGGAAGAATATTATTAGGGGAAACATGAGTCAGTATTCTGGTAAGCAGACTTCATTCAAAGATTTTTGAATTAGAATTTAGTAGACTAGATAGGTCGATATTTTGATTGAATGGAATGGTTTTAGCGGGTTTGAGAAAGAGAATAATAGTTGCATGTTTCCAATTATTCGAAATTTTACTAAATATATTGATAGGTTATTGAAAATACTAATTTTCCACCTAGACCTCCCCCAACCTCATTTATTGCAGTTAATGTGTAAAATCTTGTCAACCATTTTCGCAAAAAAGAAAAATGTCTCCAAACAATAACTGATTTGGAAATTATTGATACATGTTTGATAGAAAATTGCGCCATCCTTCATGGCTGATGGAATTCCACATAGGATGTTTTGCGTTAAAATCACCAAAAACAATACCTGAAAATTTGTCGGAAAGGATGTATCAATTTCATTGGTGTTGAAGACATTTTGAGGAGGATGGTAAAAAGAACAAATTGTAATGGTTTTGTTATTGCGTGTTTTTAAACAAATTGTAGCGTTTTTAGATGAGGGTATATTTTTAAAAACTAAGTGGTGAGAAACAGTATTTTTAATGATGATCGCAGTGCCACCGCCCCGATGGGTTAGAAGATCACAGCTTTGGATTGTATAATTTTTGTATTTTAGCGTTCGTAAACAATTTTCTTCACTGCTTTTCCTAAGATAGGGATCAAGGCACGTCTACTACCAACTGATTTAGGATCTAGATAGATTCTGAACAAGATGACTGACGTCGAAAATAGTTCTGATGCCATGAAAGTTGCTATGAACATTTCTCCGATTCCCGACGAAATAAAGGCGAGCTTGGACTCAAGTTCTTACCTTACAACTGCCCAATGCTCTCAATTACTTACGCTTATTAATATTAATGACTTTGAACAAATTTCCGAACTTCTTTCCTATCAAATTGAGGAAATTGGCCTAGACGGAAAGCCGACCCTTACAGATACCCAAAGCCGAAATATTTTAAATTTAAACACATGCTTTTCCGCTCTTACCTTAATCATAAATACGAAGCTCAATACCCTATTAAAACTCAATCTTTTCCTCTCCCTAAACCCCCCAATGATAATAATGGATTTGAAACTCAAAAACGTAAAAGAAAGTCATCCTACCCTTAAGTCACCGATCAATACAATTTTTCAAAAAAAATCCCTAGCTGATAACACTATCTCCCTTTCTAATAGATTCCAATAACCTGATATTGATCAAAATGAACCTGACACTAAAACCCCTGCTACACCTAAAATCTCTCCAATAGTCCTTACTAAAGTTAAAAATTTAACAGAAACGATCACTTGAATCAACAATATTACTTCTGAAAAAATAAAAGACAAAATCAACGGCACAATCTTAAACTCTTCCCATCATCTATCAAATCTTATCGCGCAATACAAAAATATATTGCAGACAACAAACTGGAATTTCATACTTATGATCTTCCCGGTGAAAAATTAACTAAATTTGTAATTCATGGTCTCCCAACCGACACTCAGCCAGTGGCTATCATTTCCGAGCTTAACAGCTATGGATACAAAGCAGAAACCTGCCACATTATGCAATCCCATAAAACCAACCAAGAAATGCCCCTCTTTCTCATTCAAGTTCTTAAAACCCCATAAACGAAGAAATTTTCTCTATTGACCTTTTCGGAAATCTTAAGATAAAAATCGAGCACTCCGGAATGGGAAATACCCAAGCAATGCTACTGCTGCTAATCTCTATCATCATTCAAAATACTCCACCCGCGATTTCCCATGTGTCTTAAATGCTGCGATGATCACCTTTCTAAAGATTGTCCTAAACCTGTTGACCCCCTCCCCACCAAATGCATCTGGGGAGACCTCAAACACAGAAAATTAATCCGAATGTCCTAAAATTCTACTTAATTTTAAACCTTCTCCCACCACCATTAACCAATGCATGGGAAGAAAGAGCAAAACAAATGCTCAAAACAATACTGAATCAATATCTCCTCAAAATTCCATACCCTCCTCAAGCTTTCAAACACTCCCCACTCGCGACCAAACTTCTACACCTACCATTAATCCATTCGAACCTATACTCCCTAGCTTCATCATTTTTTTTCGTTGATATTGCAATTTTTTTTAAACTACAATATTTGATACGAACAAAATCACCAAAACCATGTATCTCTTCAAGAATTTCACCTCTCAATTCTCCAACCCAAGCATTAATACATGCCAAAAATTGGAAATTTTATTAAATACCATTATACAAATCTGCAATATTTGGTCTTAATTTTTAGTCCTCCCCCGCTTTTTTCATCCTCGCTTCTCATTCTAAGTTGGAATGGTCTACGAACCAAATACAACGAATTCAAAGATTTCATCTCAGAACACAATCCATACATAATCGGAATCCAAGAGACTCATCTCAACCCACCCGACAAATTATACAATCCAACGCTGTGATCGTCTAACCCTTCGGGGCGGTGGTACTGCGATCATCATTAAAAACACTATTTCTCACCACTTAGTTCTTAAAAACATACGCTCATCTGAAAACACCACTATTTGTATAAAAACACGCAATAACAAAACCATTGCAATTTGTTCTTTTTACCATCCTCCACAAAATGTCTTCAACACCAATGAAATTGATAACATCCTTTCCGACAAATTTTCAGGTATTGACCAAATTACCGATTTTATTTCTAATTTAATCTCTTCTGCCACTAACGACGCATAACCTCCTTCCCCACCTCTCCGTCCGAAATTGCACGAATCATCAAAAACCTCAAAAAACGCAAAGCCCCAGGCGTGGATAGCATCCGCAATATCGCTTTTAAATACTTTCCTTTGAATGTTCTCACTCATATCACAAAAATTAACAACAAAGGCCATTTTTTCTCTTATTCTCTTTTTTCCGCAAAGGTCATGTTCCCTCTCTTGCAAAACAATTCAAATCATTTCCCAACAACATTTCCTGGAATACTAACGTCAAATATCTATGAGTCTACCTGTATTCCAAATTAACCTTTCGAAAGCATATTTCCCAAATTATCGACAAATGTTGGTCAAAAATTCATAAATGCATACCCTTTGTCGATAATTTCTCCCACCTCTCGTTTTCAAATAATATTTTGCTCTATAAACAAATCATCCGCCCTATCCTCATTTATGCTTCCTCCATTTGGGGTCATTCCGCGAAAACACATATCAAAAAACTAAATTCAACAAAATAAAATTATCCACATTATTGTTACCCCCCTAATTTGTCCGCAACACTTTTATTCATAATGACCTTAAAATTCCATTAATGAAACATACATTTCCCATCTCATCCGTAAATTCTACAACACACTTTCTTACCACGATAATCCCTTAATGAAATCCCAAACACTTTTTGCGGACAA
>BMAW01086107.1:83489-101386 GCA_019974015.1 Nephila pilipes
TTACTTGTAACAAAAATGTTATTGTGAGTTAAATAACAGGCTTAATTTACAAGCTGATAAACTTCAACTTTCCCACTCCACTTATCAATTTAATACATTCCTATCTCACTAACAGAAATTACCAAGTTAAAATTAATAACACACTATCAAACACACACAATACAACATATGGAGTAGTTCAGGGATCGTTAATCGGTCCCATTTTGTACAATTTGTACCTGAACGACATACCAGAATATAACCTCACCATATTAAACATGTACGCTGATGATACAGCTATATTAGCCAAATTTAAAAACATTAAAACTATTACATTTGCACTTAATAAACACTTACAAATTCTTGAAAAATATTACAATGACTGGAAAATAAAGATCAATGTCGAAAAATCGGCAGCGATCCTATATATATATATTTTCCAGAAAAAGAAACACAAACATTCCTCCACCCATCTTCTACAACATACAAATCCCGTGGTCTCAGACTACTAAGTATCTAGGTCTCGTACTAGACAAATCATTAACATGGAAACAACACATACTACACTCGCGAGATAAATTCCGGAAAGCCAAACGTAGCATTTACCCCCTAATTTGCCGGGATTCTGAAATGACTTTACAAAATAAGCTGCTTCTGTACACAGCCGTTCTTAGACCCATCATCACGTATGCATGTCCCATTTGGGCATATGCGGCTAAATCTAACATTAATATCCTAGAAACCACACAAAGCTCAACCCTACGTATGATTACTAAAGCATGATGGTACATAAGAAACAAAGAAATACTTAAAGCCACCAAAATTCCTACTTTTAAAACTTTTATCCAAAAAGTATCTAAAAATTTTTTTAACGCTCTCACACTAACTAATAATATAAACATGATTAATTTAGAAAACTATACCCCAAGACAAAATGCTAAAAGACCAAGAACTGTTTTACTTGATTCATACAACCCCCCTTAATCTTAATTCACATCTAATGTTATACCAAACACCCTAAAAACATCACAAAATAGCTAATTTAACACTTTCTATAGAAGCCGCATACGGCCCCATCATTTAGACTGGTAGAAATACCGAAATACAAAAATGCAACACACTAAGCTGCGGTCAATCATCGGGAGGGTGACCGCTTGACGGTCATCATTCCTTTTTACAAACACGGCAGTCAGGGACATTCAATAGGAAAGCTCCCCTCCGAGAAGCAACATCCAATAGGAAAGCGAGTTCTCAGCGCCTCCTCTGACCGAAACCTATACCTCCAAGTCACCCACTTTACCAGACTAATCACTATTCTTGGCTCCGATATACCAGAAAATATTAGACTTTGGTTTATTAACCATCGCATCCAAAATTTCATTTATAAGCCCAGACAATGCAATCGATGATTCCGTTTCTATCGTACATCCTAATTCAGCTAAAAACTTATAATTTGTGTTGATTGTCGTATGACAAACACTGACTTATGCACCACTTCTGTAATATGCATTAATTTCAAATGAGACCATCCCGCTAAATCCCCTCTATGTGCTATATTTCTAAAAGAAAAACAGATCATGCAATACAAATACACGCACCATTTAATTTTAAGAGAGACAAGGAGAAAATAAAATAAAACTTCGGACAACAATTCTACAAATGTAAAAGCAAATCTGACAGCAAAGCAACAGAGAAAAGCGCATATTTCTAAACTACTTAATTCTTTGCTCGAATTAATAAAATTATTCTTGTAAAAGTGCGTTCGAATATTTCGTTTCCTGTACTTTAACACAGAAAATTACATATTCACTTTGCATTAGGAGGAAAAACTGAGTAAACATTCCTTAAAAATTTCAAGTTTTTAACAATGCTATCTAATAAATGTTTATATGTGTAATATCTACAGTAATTTATATTAATATTGGAACATTTCTTCAACCTGAAAAGGAGGTTGAAGTCTGGGCCTTATTCTTTAGTTAGTTTTTTATTAACGTCGCACTAGAAGCAACGTCGGGCTATTGGCAGAATACCCAAGGGAACAGAGCTCACCCAAAGGGTTTAGAGCTGAAAACCGCCCCCCCGGGAAACAATCACCCCCGCACTCAGCATTTATTTACAAAATAACATAAAATTTACATAATTTTGAAATAAAGGTTAAATAAAATGTACAAGGTATTGGCACAAGAAAAAATTTACATGACAGAAACACATGAAACAGTTGAGATTTTCTTGCAGAAATAAGATGCACAACAGGTTAAATAGCACAATACAAAAACGTCCACAAACTCGCAAACAAAAATTAAGGCTCCCGTCTACCCGCCATTTTGATTTCATCAGCTTAATGTTAATCCTATGGAATTTTGACTTTAATTCTCACATCTTTATTATTTGATCTATTTGAATGCAATAAAGTGCATTTGAAAGAGCAAAAAATAATCTATGCTTCTGTGGAATTACTTTTTTCCTAAGATTTTTAAAAATATTTTTATTCTTATTTTAATGATTCGTTTTTGAGTTTTCCGGTCTTTAAAGAATATTTTCAAATACTTTTAAAAATTGGAGAAAAAAAGTAATTCCACAGAAGCATAGATTATTTTTTGCTCTTTCAAATGCATTTTATTGCATTCAAATAGACCAAATAATAAAGATGTGAGAATTAAAGTCGAAATTCCATAAGATTAACATTAAGTTCCCGAAATCAAAATGGCGGCTAGACGGGAGCCTTAAGTATTAGGGAAAGGTGTGAACATATATACAAGACATACAATTATAGCTACATGGTAAGGGATGATAAGAAGATTGAGAAATATAATAAAAGTTTAAAACAATTAATAAATTTGTTGGGTAATTTTACGAGCCGTAAGTATACAGGATTTAAGCTTAGAATGTAAATAGGGATTTTCACACACGGATCTCAGCCAAATAAGTTTCGCTTCAACAACAGGACATTTTAAATGAAAATCTCTGGTCAAATGGCAAGAGAAAACGTAGTGGTCAGCATATCCAACAGAGCCACAGAGACATAAATTTGTACTTTTTAAATTAAAACGATTTAAATAAGAAATGAAGGGACCATGACCGGTTAAGAAGCGTGTAATAAAACTAGAATTTGTATAAAAACTCAAATTTGGTCTAGGAATATATGACTGAACCCGAATACCAGTATTACAAGTTACCACCAGACCTCCCAGTCAGAAAGAAGCTTATTTTTTAAAGTCATAACTATATGAGACCGAGGGGCAGGGACATTCATTTTCTCACCATAAGTGATAGTGAGCTTTGCAAAGAAATCTGCAATTTCGTTACAATAATCTCCGACGGGGACCGGAACCCAGTGTAAGTTGTAAAAATCAGAATAAGTTGTTAATTTTTCTTTAATGGTATTGGTAAAAGCCGATTTATTTCTAGTACTCTGCAGTAGCAATATAGATGATAAACTGTCGGAGTAAACAGAAACTTTGATGTTATGAGAGACGGCCCACAAAGTGGCAAATCCGATTGCTGAAAGCTCGGCCTGAAAAATTGAATTATAAAAATTCAGTTTGAACATGTAGACTCTGTTTAGGACACCCCGGTGGAAGACACACACGGGGAATCCAGTTTCGGACCTGATCTTTGATACGTCGGTGTAAATCTCCCACACGGAGGGTCCCGAGAATTTGTTAAGAAAAATAATTCTTTTTTCAGGACAAACAGTTCTCAGTAAGACATTTGAATCAAATGGGATATTATTAATTAGGTGAAAAAAGTTAAAATTATGCCGCCTCCAAATTTGATACTTAAGAAAATGAGATTTTATGGTCAGATGAATAGGGGGAACGCCAGCAATCATCTGCAAAGCAGAAGTGGAAGATGTCCTATAGGTCTTGGTAATTTTTAAAAGGTAAATTCTCTGAATAGAGTTTAGCTTAGTAATTTGCGAGAAGTTTAGGTCACCACCCCAAACCCCCTGCACCGTAGACAATAATAGGTTCTGTAACGCATAAGTACCATATTTTATGATTTTTGAAATTGAAATCATTGAAGGATACCCTATTAAAATTTAATGAGAGATTATAAACTTTTTCTTTAAGATAATTAATGTGGCGACTTTAGGAGAGCCGGCAGTCAATCAGAATACCTAAATATTTATAAAATTTACAATTTTTTATGAAGGAATTCTTTAGCTTAAAAATTGGGACTTGACTGAAGAAGCTGCAACCATGAACTCCCTTGTTGTGGATTGACGGGCTTCTAAACACAACCGAGGCGGTTTTCTCAATCGAGATTTCCAGCCTTAGCCGTGCCAGATGTTCAGCAATAAGATCAATTAAAATATTAGGATTATACTCCAGGTCTCTTCTCGAATTTCCTGTGGAAATAACCACCAAATCATCCACGAAAGCTTAAACTAAAAAGTTTTCGCAATTAATATTCAAAATAGAATTAAAAATAAGTTCCACAGAGCGGGTGCAAGTACCGAAGCTTGAGGACAGCCTTTGGTAATTAGATGCTTTATTGTAAAATTATTATTATAAAAAATAATATGTCTATTTATTAAATAAGAGTATATAAACTTTTGAAAACAGATTGGAAAAAAGAAGATTTCTTGAAGTTTTAAATAGAACAGACCAATCTAAGCTGTCAAACGCACCCTGAATATCGATAAAAGTAACAGCAACGTGTTTGGTAGATCTTTTGCGTTTGATATACGAAACCAAGTGGAAAATGGCGTCATCAAAGCCAAAATTTTTTTTGAAACCAAATTGAGGTGGATGAAGAATATTGTTTTGATGAATCCAGAAATTTAATCTATTGACAAAAACCCGCTCAACAATTTTCCCCAAGGTTGGTAACAAACAGATCGGTCTGTACGATTTAATGGATGACGGGTCCTTACCAGATTTAAGAAGGAGTTTTAATTTAGCGTCTTTTAAAATATTTGGAAAATAGAAAAATTGCACACATAAATTCATAAATTTTACTAAAAGGTTATGGAAATTAGAAAAAATATGCCTCCAAATTCCATAGTCCAAGAAATCAAGGCCGGGAGCCTTCCCACCGCTAAGATTTTTAAAAACCAGAGAAATCTCTTCAGTGGAAACCCTCGGAGGTGGTACAGACTCCTCAAAACTCAAATCAAAAGTCTCCCCGGAGCCCGGGAAAAGAGAACGTATTAGAAATTCATATTTTTGCTTTTGGGAGTTATCAGATGAGACAGGAACCATGACCTCAAGGGGCCGAGAGTTCAAGGACTTGCCAAAAGCAACCCTGAACTTCAGGCCAAAGTTTTCACTATTGGTGGTGCAGAAGTGCTTCCAGGCCTCATTTTTAGCAGCAAGAATTTTGCCTTTATATAAAGATCTTTCTTTTTTATATTTTAATTGTAAATTATCAATTTCTCCAGGTGGAAAATTATTTTTAACTAAATATATTAATTTCCTTTTAAGAGCCTTTAATTTATTTCTAAAATTTTTTAAATTGTTGTTCCACCAGGAGGAAACAGGAGTAGGAAGAACCCGTCGCTTACGAAAAGATATGAAAGCGGATGACCGGACGGTTGAAATCAATAAATTAGCAAACTGCTCTAGCTGATCTGAATTCCGGATTGATTCAACAGTTTGAATGAGTTTGGATATGATTTATTGATACCGTATTTAGTTTTTAAATAAAATTCGGAATTATATAATTCACTTCGCAGATGAACACTCACAAACCGGTGATCGTTCAGAGACTCCAGGTCCGAAACCTCCCACCTATCCACCAAATAATTAATGCAGTTAGATATCAAAGATATATCTGGGTTACCTTTACCTGAGTGAGCCACGAAAGTAGGACCCAATTCTGGAATATTTAAGAAGTTTAAATTATGGTGTAACGCAAAATCGATCAGAGAATCCCCTCGGGTATCAATAAAATCATAGCCCCAGATGGATGACCTCGCATTGAAGTCTCTGTTCAGGAGACAACTATGATTCGAAATTTTATAAATAGAAAGTTCCTTTAATATGGTATAGAAATCATCGGGAGGAGGGAAATATAAATTTATTACTAAAATAGAAAGTTTTTTAAATTTAAGTAAGACATCTATTGTATGATCGGTTTTGTTAAAAAATTCGGGATAGATTAATTTATTAAAACAAACAGTTAGACATTTATTTTTGAATGAGAAATATTGAATTGATCCAGGAGGGGAGTTTAAGGGGATATTATAATTAAGATAAGGGTCTTGGATTAGCAGAAGATCGGATCCGAGTTCCGAAGCGACCACAAAAGCCTGGTGATACGCAACCCACGAGTGATTATCGTTTAGTTGCAAAATATGGATTTGATCAGCCAGGAATGCAAAAAGCGAAACAACTAATGACCGCGGTAAGTGTGAGAACACATGAGAATATATCACAAGCCGAAATCGGTATGAATAAAAATAAAAGTTTTTAAGTTTTTGACTATGGGACAATTCTTCTCCTTACACCCGTGATTAATCTCGTAGCTAGGTCTAAAACGTAGATTATTGCCACAATGGTTAATGCATTTTGCTGTACACGCAGTTCTGTCATGCGAGTCTGTAGATCCGCATCGGAAGCAAATTTGATCTTTTACACAATGGTTCTTGGTATGTCCAAACGCCCCGCATTCCATACACTGCATGGCATTTATAAATAGTTCAATTCTTACTCGTTCGAAATGAAGATAAAGATGCGAGAAATTTGTCATATTGGGGTATGATTTGGGATCAACCGTAATAACCCAATTATTACCTCTTTTTGTTTTAATTGGAAAATTAATTTTTAAATTTTCGTTGTTAAATATTTAATTCTTCTGAATTAAAGTTTCTTTTAATGATTCGGCATTATAAGATGCACACACTCCAATCAAAATGAATTGCGGGTATCTAGCCCTAGGTCTCCTTATATCGTAGTTTTTTAAGGAATCGATTTTTCTAAGTTCGGATTCTAGCAGCTGTACATCGTTTTCATTCACCTGATTGACAGCCAAGCCACCACGACTAATTTTGTTTATGTGGGTTATTTTGATTGAAGAGTTCTTTTTGATGAGTTCTGAGGTAACTTTGTTTTTAATCGAGATAAAATTTTCATCAGATGGGGGGCGTACAATTACGACTCTTTGAGGTCTAGGTTGTTGACGGAAGGAATCTGAGGTAGAAGTAGGGGTTGCCAATATCTGTGCATGTGATGGTTTCCTGGAGTTAAGTACCGTTTCAGAAGCTTCCTTGAGAATTTGAGTATTAGTATCAAGTTGTCTGTTAGTTTCCTGTAGGCCTTGAATATTATCAATAATTTGTTCTTTAATATTGTGAAAACATCAAAACTTCTTCGGGCTTCTGTAAGGCATCCATTCAGTACAGCATTATTCCTTTCAAGTTCGATAATCCGGGTGGAATATTCATTCAGATTAATTTTGTAATCATTTTCCTCTTCCGGTTGCGAATCATAGGTTTCACGATTACTTCTATCTTTTTGTAAAATTTCATTGATTATCTTGAAAAAAGAGGTGATGTAGCTGAATATTTCTGATCTGTTAGTCTTTATTTTTTTATCTCCACAATTGCGCAAGAATGTTCCAAAATTAATTAGTTTATCATAAACAAACTTGTTTTCGTCAGTAGTCGGGTCGGTTGGAACAAGTTCCAGAATATTTTCCATATTTCAATTACAGAGATGTAAGGACATCACCAACACTGACAGTTTTATCCATAAATAATTTTATAAGAAATTTAACACTTACGCAGGAAATCCAGCAGGTAGTTGCAGCGAAAGTAAATCCAAATAATGCAAGGAGATGTAATAACCAACACTCACAGAGAATTAAATAAATAAAAGTCGGTGATGGAAAACGGCAAGCAGGAGCACGAATATGAGTCCCTTAGTCGGGTTATTGATGACGGACCTCGTAATTTTGAGCCTTGGCCAAGTAACGAGGACGATACCTGAGCTGGCACTTCCTCTCCTAACTTCCATACCACGCCAACGGGAGGACTTTGGGTCCGACAGATTTAAAGTGCATCAGCCCCGGCTACACGGCGGGTCTTTAGCGGTCAAGGCTCGAACCCGCGACTGAACGAAAACCATCGGCCACGAATCGAAACTATGAGCACCAGGCTACCGCGGCCGCCTTATTCTTTAACAATAGCCGAAGACAGCCTTTGTAAGATCGTCTATGTGTTAATTGAATTAAAAAGATCTTCAGATCATAACTATGTGATCATTTGCATCTCCTCACCATGTCATGAAGTGGAAAGAACCATGTGTACATTCTCGTCTTGCTAACCAACTTATTTCTACATACGTGCTGTAATGCAAATTTCAAGACTTCTACATTCTTACCTTTAGTGTGGGTATTTATACGAGTACAGACATCAGAGTACCAGCCTCGCACTCGCAATAACAGTCGCCCTGGATTTTCCCTTCGCTCCATCAACAACCAGACCAGGTGACTGCATCTTGGACTTCGTCGGAAATTATCCTATTTTTCTTTAACCAGCCAGATACATTAAAACCAGAAATATTTCTGCAGTTTATGGTACAAGCTGTATTCATATGGAAACATTTAAGCCAATTTCTTTATTACAAATTTAAATAAATATTACTTAAAATTTTGAATTGTCCTAGATTTTTGCGACTATCTGATCCATGTTGACTGAATGTGGTATTTGCATCCAATTACCTCTTTAACAATAAGAAGCACATATCTATTTATTTTTAATATATTTAGCTATATCAGCGCTATTTTTAATATTAGCAAATCTATTCGAATTATTTATAATATTTTGTAATGCTTTACCAGAAAAAGTTACATAAGTATTCAGTTCATTGGAAAATCATCTAAATTTAGTAGAATTTTGGTACTAAAAAACACGTGAGGTAATTTAACATTATTAATATAAACGCTATTTTTCTCATATTATACTGTAATTATCTCAGAAATTGCTCTCTTACTATAGTTCACTACTTTAAAAAGAGAATTATTAATCTTATTAGTGAAATTAATGTATAATTTTTGCAAATAATAGCATTATTATTAAGGACTTCGTTTACATAATTTGTAACAAAGATGTCTTTTTTTTTTTTGAGATTTATAATATCTTCTTTTAAATCATTCAAATGCGAGGAATGTTCCGAAAGTAAGCTTCATCATTTTTTGAAAGAGCACAGACTGCACACACCAGATGAAACAAACAGAGAGGCACCACTTTAAGAATCCCCACGATTTGCTGGTTCAACGACGGAAATGGAGGAGAAATGACGCATGCACAGAGCGACGAGAGTAGCAGCAGACCAGAGTGTCCAAGACGTGACTGATAATGTGGTCGACATTGGAAGTGCATACTGTATCTGGTATGAATGGGCACGTGGAATTAGTCATACATGAGCGCCTACAGACCGTGTATGGTGTACAGTCTCGTCGAATGGTTGGAAGATGGCGGGGCATGTTCATTGAAGAAAGGCAGAATGTGGAGGATGAAGATCGAAGTGGGCGTCCCTCCACATCCTCGAATGAAAACAACACTGCTAGAATACAAGTGTTAGCAGATAGGCGCATAACGGTGTCAGACGGGGCGTCCACACTGCGCATTGATCGTGCTCAGGTCCATCCAAAACAATGCTGAGGAACACTCATAATACAGAATTGTAGCAGGTTGTGCGACAGTTCTGTGCATCATAGGGCACCGAGTTTTACCAGAGGAATTTCTTCAAACTGAGTGCATGCTACGACAAATGTCTCAGTGTCGATTGTGACTTTATTGAAAAATAGAGCAAGGTGTATGTTCATGATGATAATATTTATTTTCTTATGTAATAAATTTTCTTTTTGAAAAAAAAAAATGACGAAACTTACTTTCGAAACATCCCTTATTTACTTTCGAAACTTACTTATATATATATATATATATATATATATATATATATATATATATATCTGTGTGTGTGTGTAATGATTTAACTTTAATTTAGTAATTTCTCTCAATAATAATTTAATTTTCTATTTTGTGCTATTATCTCTCTCAAATTCAAAAGAAAAGAATTATTTTCTATTTCCTGATTCAATTCGAAATTATTCTTTTATTTATTAGATCATGCGCTCGTAAAATTTGCTTAATTCACTTTCCCATGATCATAAATCTGTCAGAAATAATCCCTAACAGACTTTCAAATTCAAATGCGTGTAGCTAACATCCCTAAGAACCCCTAATCCTGTGCCACGTAGTCTATCACGTAGAGGGTAGAAAATCCCTGCTATAAAACTGGATGCACTGCGAAAAAGTTCTCTTCTTACTTCTTCTGCGCTATTGTGCTGTTTATCAAAAGGCGGAGTTGTATCTCCCGCCATGTGAAGAGGCTCTCTCAGCTAAAATAAAATATATAATAGTTAAATTTGAACTTCGCTTCGACTGGTTTTTAATTAAATAGTAATTTTCAAAGAACGGCATTACACAACTCTCTCTCTCTCTCTCTCTCTCTCACACACACACACACACATATATATATATATATATATATATATATATATATGTCTGTGTGCGTGCGTGCGCGCGCTCTTGTGTATATATACAAAGGGCTTTCCATTAAAACAAAGAGTTAAATCATAAGAAAATCAAGAAATATATTTACAGCAAATATAAATCACTCCTTTTTCAAAATACCTTCCCTCAGATGATATTCAATGGTTTCATCGTTCAACCCACTTTTCAAAACAAATAGAAAAGTTATATTCCGATTGCAGTTTCAAAGAAACCTACACTTCTGAAATAACGTGTGTATCTGCATTAATTTTTCTGCCACGAAGCTTCTTTTTCAACGCGAGACACATAGAAATCGCATGGTGCGAGATCTGCACTGTAAGAGGGATGTGGCATGATTTTAATATTACATTTATTAAGATATTGTTGAACAGAAATAAGGACACACATGATGGTGAGCATTATCGCAAAGTAATGTTAAATTTCTTGCTAGTTCATAACGCTTTCTCGATATGTTTGTCGCAAAATTTTCAGAACTGAAATATTCACCATTCATAGTAGTTTTGGGAGGCACAGCATGCTGACTGATCACATCTTTATGATCAAAGGAATAAATCATCATGACTTTAACAGCAGAATTAGTTAATCGGATTTTTCTCATAGGTGGAGAACCAGGTTGGTAGCATACACTTGTTGCGAATTTGGCAAAGAGATCACATTAGGTACCCAAGTTTCATCTCCTGTTATTAAAATCTTTAGGAAATTTGGATCATTCCGAAGTGTCTGTTTTCACTCACAACATTGGTGAATTCGTGTTTGTATTTGTTCTCTACTAAGGTGATGAGAAATTCATCTGGAATAAACATGGTAAAGCTGTAAATATTTGCGTATAATACGAAATATCGACGATTTTAAAATGTTAGTTCATTCCGCCTTCTCTTCACATGACTTTCACCGATTTTCTTGTAAGATTGCCCATGCATTGTTAACATTTCTAACATTCACAACACTTCCTGGGCAGCCAGGCTTAAAAACCAGTTTTGTAAGCAAACGTCCTTTTTTGAAATCATCATACCATCTAAATTCGTAAACTCAACAAAATATTTATCTTTATAAGCTTCTTTCATTAACTTAACTGTTTCTGGAGTTGTTTTGCCTATAGGATAGTAAAATTTTACGGCACAACACATTTCGTTTCTTAACTCTGAACCATTTCTGTAGAGCTAATAGAAACAGTTCTCTAAACAAGCACGAAATTAAGAAAATAAAATCATCTGTTGCGTTTAGAATATTCATTCAAAGTTCAGATAAAATTTTCAAAAAATCGCCTGCACTTTTGCTTTTTAGTTTTGTGGTGTTGTCACTAAATAAAAAATAACTCTCCGTTTTTATAGAATGACCTATATATATATATATATATATATATATATATGCAAAAATTACCTTTATTATGTATTGTATTAAAGAAGCCGAGAAATTAAGACATTGAAAATTTAATTCTTTTAGAGTTTTAATAAGACTTTTCTTCCTTTATGAGAAATGTATCAATTTCTTACATTTTCTTTTAATATCTAATAAAATGTTTTCTATTTTTCTTTTTACTTAAATGAACGAAATAATGAAGCGTCATGAAAAACAATAAGCATTTCTTTTAAAAAAATTTTTTACTTTTTTCATACTAAGAGGGACAAATCAAATTTTGATACAATTAAAATATGGAAAAGACATTTGCAATGAAACAGTTAAAAAAATAGTATTAATAAGCATTTTCTACTTCAGATTGCTACATGCATGTGATTGCATCATGATCTTTCCTTCAAATATTCAAATATGAAAAATGTACTCAAAATTTTCTGACTTTGTTTTTTTCTCGCAGAACACTTATTCATTGGATCATTTTTGGCTTTCAGACGAATATACTTCAGTATATTAATAATTTATTATACATAAACGAATTTACCAGTTTTAGTTTTAAAATTATGTATTAGATGGCGCCACTCCTTTATCTCTGGCAAAGAGATATTTTATAGTTTTTTTCCCAGAGGGCTTATAAAAAATACTTGAAGGATTAGAAGGAGTAAAGTTAATAAGAACACTCCATCTATATATAGAATAATTAATTTTTTAAAAACCTAATATCTGGACTTGGCTCTTATTTATGCTTTCCTGGTATTATTTTTCACGTCTCAAAAAACTCCATGTGAAATTGTATTTCGAACAAAGTATTTTTTTTTTTCATTTTATGCGTTATGGCGGTTTTTTTTTTTTTAAATTAAATAAGTTAGTTGCTTACATTATAATTTAAAGCAGGGGATCTAGGATATTATTGGTAAGAAGGCACTTCTAACTTTTAGAACTGAAAAGAGGCAACTTCAGCAGTTATCCATGAGTTCGTAAGTGCGTGGATAATATTTATGCGTACACACATACCTTACATTAAACATTAATTTATTGAGTGAACAGAAAAACGTGCTCGAGTGGTATTGATAACGAACCCGCGATGCTTTAGTTGCTTAGGGTTCAAGCTTTGCAGCATTGTTTGCAGCATTGACTCAAAGTTGCAGCATTGTTTGGCGCAGCATAGCCACATCTGGCTCTTGTGCCAATAACCTTTACATTCCCTCACTCACCTGCGATTGAGGGCCCCCAACATGATCAAAAACCAAAATAATGTATTCTTGCACATGAGAACTTGACAGTCTCCTTTCTTATAATACTGATTTGGTAAAAAAAAAAAAAAAAAAAAATCGTAAAAAGCGATACATTTTTCGCAATAAAGAATGAAATAAAGAATGAGAACACATTTAATGTAAATAAAAACAAAAGTTCCATCATTAGAACAGTTCGAAATATTCTGAAGAAAAGAAGCAATCTTTCTACAAAGGAGACAAGAACAATAAAAATTTATTACAAAATACTTTGAAGTTTGATAGTTTAGCTTATTGATTAACCAGAAATAAAGTTGAATATTAAAAAACTTGAAACAAAATTAAGAAAAATTCAATTAGTTATCTTGTGACATTTATTCCAAAACTATTTTTAAATATAATTCTTTAATTGACTTCTAACTCAGTGTACAAATGGATGTTCTGTTTTAGTCGAAAAAAAGCCATTAAAGTCTTAATTCTCTTTGCACAACATATCTAAGCGAGAATGGATATTTTTAATATATACTTACATGAAAGATAAATAAATAGAATGAATGCAGAACCTTGTCTGAAACTGAGACTCGCAGACATTGAGCCAAACTTTTAATTTATTTGTTCCATCAGACAGCCACAAATATCCCACCATGACAATTTTTTCCCTTCCAACTTTAACGTTTGCTAAACTAAGTATCATTTGGTCTGTAGAATTAATTTTGTTGTACTTATCATTTTGTTGTACCTATTTTGTGTTCATTTTCTTGTACCTATCATTTTAGTTTTTATTAATGCTTGCAATCGGATGTTTTTCGATTATATTTTCATTTCTTGTTCTGTACTATTGTGTAACATGGAAAATAAATGTTGTACCAAATGATGTCATTTTCTTATCTGTTATTAATGGCTACAAAGGGGACTTATCAATTTCTTTCCAATTTTAGAAGGAGTTCGCAAGAAGAAAAAGGTTGTGAACGACTGCCCTAGACCATAGCTGAACTTCAACCTCATCAAAACTACGAAGATCAGATAACTAAAAAATGTTAATGACCAGATTCATACGCCATATTAGATTTTAAAATATTCCTGTTCTATAAATACTGCAGGAAATAAAAGTTTTACACACACACACACACACACACACACACACCACACACACACACACACACACACACACACACACACACACACACACACACACACTATATATATTAGAGAGACCGGAAAGTATTGTCGTTTTTCTACATTAAATTCAAACAGATAAATTTTAGCCAAATTTTTCATTTTAATCACTGATGTAATCACCCTCATTATCAAAAACCTTTTGTGCTTTGGTGTAAAAATTTTCAATGCTGCATTGATAAAAATCAATTGGTGTTTGGGGAAAATATCTGGAGATGGTGTTTTGGACATCATCCAAATTTTCAAATTTTTACCTCTTAGGAAGTGTTGTAGAGATCGAAATAAATGGAAATCCGATGACACAATATCGGGCGAGTATGGTGGGTGAGGTAATACTTTCCATCCTAATTCATTAATTTTTCCCGGGGTTCTTCTTGAGCAGTGCGGTCTTGCATTATCGCTTTGCAAAATAACACCTTTTCTGTTGACAATCGCTGGAAACTTCTCAATTGAAGATTGATTTACTCGATCCAGTTGTTCATAGTAAGGGTTTCTATTCACAGTTTTTCCAAATTTCAGCACTTCAAAATGAACAACACGAGAATACTCTGTCAAACATGCAAAAACACTTATTCAGAGTGTAAACCTGGCTCAGCTGTACTTCTTGGCTATTCATTCGGAGAGAGCTACTGTCTTTTGCGTTTTGGATAATCATAGAGGAACCATTTTCATCTCGAGTGATAAGACGATCAAGAAATGCTTCTGTATTATGCCCGTGAAACAATAACTTGTTAGTGGGGGATCGGTTAGCTTTGTTTCCTTGGGACAGATTATGCAGGATCTAAACACATGCTCTGCTTACTTTACTAATCTGCTGTAAATATTCTTGGATGGTCAACCAAGGTTGGTTCAGAGTGTTTGACAGCTCCTTGATTGTCTTCCTTGATTGTCAGAGTGATTGATTGCTCCTTGATTTGTTTCCAATTCCGCCCTTAATATGTCATTGTCCAAATTTGTTGGTCTTCTTGATCGGGACGAGTCGGAAAGATTGAAATTATCGAATTTCAACTTAGAAAACCACATTTCGCTTTTACAGACGTCTAATGCGTTTGGATAAATACCGCAAATGTTTTGGTAGCAACCGTAGAATTACTACCCTTCTGAATCTCAAAAAACATACAATGTTGGTGTGTATCTACCTCTTCTAGTATTTGGCTCGCAATTTCACCTAAAACTGCAAAAGAAATTAAGATTTAATTATTAGCGAGTAAATACAAGTACTCTAACCTTAAAATGTCTTTGACACCACTTTGAAGTACCCAGAGAGCTGATAAATGACTAACGAATACCGACATCCGCAGAAACGACATTACTTTCCGGTCCCCCTAATATATATATATATATATATATATATATATATATGAACACACTCACTGTCATAAAAATTTGCGCACCAAGAAAGAGTTATCAGAATAAAGCGAACTTTTACATACGTAAGTAAATTTTAATACTTAAGAAATTACATCATTAAAATAAAAGGCAAAAGACACAGTTCTGCTATGTCGATTGCGTCGAAGAGAGCCGAAGACAGAGGATTTTTTTTACCATGCAGTCTATTTTATAGGTAGGGATACCTAGGGATTTCTCTACATCACGTGGTGTAAGATGAAGGGATAATGAGAGATTAACATGGTATCTATCAGTCTAAAAAAGCTTATTTTTGATGGATTTACGATTACGCGAAAGGTGATTCAATAGATTTTATGAACCATGGTATAATAATAATTTGGATTTGGATCAGAAAATAGAAATTAACTCTTTATTTTTGAGTCAAATAATGGGAGAAATTAGGAAATTAAATTAGTTTTACGTGTGATTATTACATATATATGTGTAGTTGTACACATACATATATGTGTGTATATGTCTCTTAGTTGTTTTTGTTTATGGTTTAAATATTTTGTGTTTATAATATTAGATTTTATGATCTTGTGTAGCTATAACAATTACCGTACTATTCTGTGTACCTATAACTATTACTGAATGTAACGCGACACTAGAAGTTTTTATGAAGATTGCTGTAAAAACGATGAATACATATACTTATATGTATGTCTGTACCTATATATTTATATACATAAGCACACTAGTGTACAAAACATAAGCAACTTCACAAATTGGGCCGTAATTTCAAAAATATTAGTCAAAAAATGAATTGTACACCTACATCATAGAAAAAGCAGAAAAAGGCATTTATTGACGGAATAGCATTAGTTAAAAAATATTGTCAGGCCATGAGGAAGAAAATTAAACCAAATTCCTTTAGTAAGGGCCTTCCACTAATTACAAAGATTGAGTGACACCGTCTGTTCATACTCAATACCAAATTATTTAACAGTTCTTCTGGTAAGAGTTGACACCCTTCAAGAAACATTTGATTCAGCTATCTGGTGTTCTCTGGAGGATACGATTTTGTGTTCATTAGTCTCCCCAAAGTAATCCACACATGTTCAGTGGGATTTAGTTCATAATGGGACATGTTCGATGGAAAATCAAAGATGCACGTTTGCCTTTTCATTCTGCGGATAGCTTCACTTTCTAGAAACTCCTCAACAGCAGAGGTCCTATGTGGACGTGTATTGTCTTCCTCTGAAATAAAATTTGAACATATGGCAACTCGGAACAGACGCACGTGTGAGAGGATAATTTCATCGCAGTAACGATAACTGGTAAGAGAGCCACTATAGAAAATATGGAGCTCCGTTCGTCCATTCAACATAATGCCTCCCTTCACAACAACTGTCTCTTTCTCTGACGTTAGTGGGATGAAACCGTGTCCCTCCCTCCATATCTACTGGCGATGAGAAATGTTGCTCAGACTGAAACGACTCTCATTAGTAAGCAGAAAGTGGATCCATTGATAAATTGTTCAATCTTTGTGTTCTTGACACCACTGTAAATGGTGACACCAATGGATTATTGTAAATGGAAGCAGTGTTCAGGAAAACGGATGAATAAGTCAACTTTATGCAAACATCTGGCAACAGTAAGTCGTGATACTTGTCATCTGGTTGCCATACTCAGCTGCTGACGAATGTTACCTGAAGTCTAATTCTGGTCTTTTTTTGCAGACAGAACTATATATTGCTCATCCCTTGCCATTGTTTTCCTCGGCTGACCACCTCCAACATTTATCATAGCCGTACCTGTCATTTGGAAGGCTTTCCAAGCTCTTGAAACTACTTTTTTCTCTATTCCAAACATTTATGCATTATTCGTAAAATTACGCCCCTCTTCAAGCTAGCCGATTTTTCTACCCTTTGTAAAAGCATCTAGATGGTTTCTTGTAGCTATTGTGAACTTATGATTTCTCATTCGATTGCCGAGAATGTCTGGAAATGAGTCCTTCCTCCTTCTTTTAAAGTTGCCTTAGCATTGAGCGCGCCTTCCACGTTTTTGCATGCCCTTACCTCCTCTCTGATGCCATAATATGATATATATATATATATATAAAGAGAGAGATATATGCATCACCTTTCTACTGAGTTGCCTTTTCCTTTTACTAATCGCAAAAAGGCCCTTTTCAACAATTCCATGATTGCGTGTTGAAAAATGCATTTTTTTACTAAGTTCTGCTTGCTAGAGTATATATATATATATATATATATATATATATATATATATATATATAT
>BMAW01086107.1:101396-114479 GCA_019974015.1 Nephila pilipes
TATATATATATATATATATATATATATATATATATATATATATATATTAATGAATAATCTTCTTCTATGTAATATAGCAACATTTCTTAAGAATCTAATCCTATCTTAAGGGTATGGCAACTGCTCTTTTCCCACCAACTGATTGAGCAAGAATCTAGGAATATAGTTTACTGTAATGTTATTCGATGACGCCAAACAATGAGGTAGTAGCCATTATTACCATAAAGAACGAGGGGCAGATTGTCGCCCGACCTTTCTTGAGTAGATGCATTGTCTATACCATTTTATGTTAACCTAGAAAAATCAAAATTTAAATTCAATGAATCTTTTATTTACTAAAACTGAGTAGCTTTAATATAATGCCTTGTATGGATTTGTACGTTTATCTACGAATGACGGATATTGTACATAATACTTAACATTAATTCTTATAACCTAACAAGGATGATATCCAGATTGAAGATGGCTTCTACACGACAAATGTACCTACAAGAGTGAAAAGGTAAAGTGCATTCTGGATCACAACATGCTTTTGTCATGTTATCGTTAGAATAAAATCTATACAGATGAATCCAAAATTGTAAATTTAAATACAGATGCGATCTAAAGTAAAATAATTATTAGCAAAAGAACTTTTGAAGTATGAGCAATTCATTCACTTTCTGAAGTAAAAACAACTGCAAGAAATTTTAAAAGGGAAAAAAATATCAATATATTTGTGTATAACGACTACATTCCAAATATTATAAAATGACATATCTTCGGAACTCTTCCCTTCCCTACAAAACGAACTCCGAACACCCGAAGAATAAGAATGCCGCACCCTCCTGTTGCAAGTCGTAAATTTCGTGATCAACTCTGTAATATTGTTTCATGCGAACGGGGGAAAAAGTTGAACAGGTCAACATAGAAATAAAACGAAGAAGGAAAAAGCGGGTGATATCTATTTTTGTTTGTTAAAATCATGGTTTTACACATATAACTTCTGTTAAACAAATTTAAAATTCATGTAATTCATATATAAAAGTTTCTAGTTAAGACATGAGTTTTCAGTATGGGCTTTCTTATTATTGGTATTAATATTTTTATATGAATGATACATGTATACTAAACATTAAAAGTATTTAGAGGGTTTTAATTTTGCTATTAATATATCACGAAAGAGAGTAAATTTGTTGTTTTAATATTTACTTATGTAAGATATATTTAATATTTACTTATATTTATTTAGATCTTATAGATTTAGCTAAGGAACTATGTGTTAATGTATAGAGTACACTTTGTGGGTGTTTGAAATAAGGAAATTTGCAACAGAAAATTCAAATTATGAAGAAGAATTCGCAAGAATACCTCTAATTCGTATAAAAGAGGATAGAAAACATAAAACTGTAAAAGAGAATGATGAAAGGAATCAGAATAAGAATATGCTTGAAAGAAATAAGTTGCAGGAGCTTGAGTTGCAACATCTTAGTATGCAACATGAATTGGAAAAATTAAAATTACAGGAGGCTGAAGTAATTTCATATATCGAATCGTGTGTATGGTGTTCTCCAATAACACATATTAAAAGTATTATAAGGCAGATTCTCCCAAAATATGAAAAAGGTCAAGACATGCAATTATTCTTAAAACTATTTGAAAATAGTGCAAACCTTACAAAAATACCTAAAAATGAATGGGTTATATTTTTGTTAGGACTTCTCCCTGATATTAATGAACAAATTTCAAGGAAATATTCCGAAGAAATTAAAGAATACGACTTTCTTAAAAACCTCTTAGTTCGACGTTGTAGAAAAAATCCTGAAAGAATCAGACAAAAATTTTATTCACTTCGGAGAAATAATGACTCAACTTGGCGTACATATGCACATGAAATAAATACCTATTTTTTCAGAATATTTCAGAGAAATCGGAAATTAATATTTTTAAAAAATTAAAAAATCTAATAGTGGCAAACCAGATTAAATGTAAGATAAACCATGAATATAAAAAACATTTCATTGATCAGTGGGCCAATTTTGTTTCTCCCTATGATGTGGGCGAAAATGAGGTAATTATGAAAGATAAGATCTACTCTAAGAAAAAAATAAACCCTTTTTAAAATTTAAAACTCCAGTTACATTTCCATATAATAAAACCAGTTATAAAGGCGCAAATTGCCCAACACAAGCAGGTCAAAACCATTCTATTAAAAATTATCCTCTGACTAATTATCCCCTATATCAAAATCATATTCATCAAACAAAAGCTCTGTTATCAAAATAAACGTACGTTTTATCATCCCCAAGGCTAAATAAATCTCGACCACATAAATTTGAGTTATTTGGTTAAAATAAGAACCAATGTGTTAGGATCAACTAGTGATTATGACGATTTTGCACATGAAGACTTAATCGGTCAGAAATGCAAACATATATAAAATTCTGAACTGCGGAAAATAAGGAACATTTACGACCATTACTATTGGTCGAGATTATTTTGATCTCGTTATTCTCCCAAGTGTTAGTGACTCAAGATCGAAAGTAACAGGTCAATTGAAAAGTCCCCGGCCTGACACATAGATGGCGCTACTAGAATTAAATCCATATGTTTTTTAGCTAGCCCTAACCCTCCAAAGATGAGTGTATAAATTTGACAGCTGTCGGATCATTAGTTTGTGAATTATAGCATTTTGAGTGAAGCAAATTTTGTTATTGTGAAAAAAATGGATAAAAAGGAATTTCGCGTGTTGATAAAATATTGCTTTTTGAAGGGAAAAAATACAGTTGAAGCAAAAACTTGGCTTGATGCCGAGTTTCCGGACACTGCCCCAGGAAAATCAACCATCAAGGATTGGTATGCTAAGTTTAGACGTGGTGAAATGAGCCCCGAAGACGGTGAAAGCAGTGGACGCCCAAAAGAGGTTGTTACCGACGAAAACATTAAAAAAATCCACAAAATGATTTTGAATGACCGTAAATTGAAATTGAATGAAACAGCAGACACCCTAAAGATATCAACTGAACGTGTACATCATATCATTCACGAATATTTGGGTATGAGAAAGCTCTGTGCAAAGTGGGTGCCGCGCGAGCTCACTTTTGACCAAAAACAACGACGAGTTGATGATTCGGAGCAGTGTTTGAAGATGATCAAGCCCCGAGTTTTTGCGTCGATATGTGACAATGGATGAAACTTGGCTCCATCATTTCACTCCGAAGTCCAATCGACAGTCATCCGAGTGGACTGCACACGATGAACCCGCTCCAAAGCGAGGGAAAACGCAACAGTCGACTGGCAAGGTTATGGCGTCTGTATTTTGGGATGCGCATGGAATAATTGTCATTGACTACCTTGAAAAAAGAAGGACCATCAACAGCGACTATTACATAGCGTTATTGGACCGTTTGAAGGACGAAATCCCCGAAAAACGGCCGCATTTGAAGAAAAAGAAAGTCCTGCTTCACCTAGACAATGCACTGTGTCACAAGTCAGTGAAAACGATGGCAAAAATCCATGAATTGGGCTTCGAATTGCTTCCTCATCCACCGTATTCTCCAGATCTGGCCCCCAGCGACTATTTCCTGTTCTCAGATCTCAAAAGAATGCTCGCTGGGAAGAAGTTTTCGTCGAATGAAGAGGTGATCGCCGAAACTGAGGCCTATTTTGTATATATTATATATATATATATATATATATATATATATATATATATATCACAGTTAACAAAAGTTTAATATTTTTCTACATTGGATTTAACGCAACGTTATTGGCATATGAAAATGAATGATGGTGATATTGACTGAATTAATGATAGTGATATTGACTGATTTTGGACTGAATGACTGGCTGAGGCTATCTTTTTGGATGGAAAAAGGAATCCAATATTTTCCAGAGAACTATTAGATAAACTTTAAAGAAGTGAGATGAATTTTGGAATAAATTACTTTCATGATCATATAATTCAAATAGTTGGGAAGGTCATGTCCAACATTTAAGAAAAATGTTTAGTTACAGTGAAAAAGAGGACATAAAGTTAAAAAAAATCTAAATGCCCATTTGGTAAAACAATAATTAAAATTTTAAGATATGAAGTTTCAGAAAAGAATAGTGCTCTCCAAATAATATTAACATCGAAGTCATTAAACGGTTGAATTCTCCAAAAATGTAAAAGAACTTCAAAGATTTTTAGGTAGCATCAATATTCATCACAGGTTCAATAGTAATTATGCAAAACAAAGATTAAGCCTAAGCAAGTTGCTCAAAAAATATTACAATTGATTTTTCGGAAGAAGGGCAGCAAACGTTCCTAAATTTAGCGAACTCTTTAATTTACAAACCAATTTATCCCTTTTTTATCCAAGTTTTAAATCTCATTTATATGTTTACGTATCGCCAGAAGCTCTTGGAGCTGTTTTAAAACAATGACATTCTGGTGGTTCACAAAACCCAATTTCTTTTAATTTTAGATGGTTAAAGCCTTATGAAATGAACTATGCCCTCACGGAACTAGAATATTTTGCCATAGTAGATGCACTAAAGAAATATTATGATTATTTACAGGGCAACTGATTTCATAATATATACCGATCATGCTGCTCTCACATGGCTTAAAAATGTAAAACATTTAACTTGAAGATTATTAGATGGTTACTTAAATGATCTATGTTCGATTATGAGATCAATTACTAAAAAGGTTTTTTCTAATTATGAAGCAGACGTGCTTTCTAGAAATCCTTTTTCTCACTACAAAATATAAATGGCTTATTTACTTCAAAGGGAAAAATTAATCGAACACCAAAATTTGGTTAAGTCAATGATCCCAAATATATTAAAATAAAGGACATCTGGAGTATCAGTAAGAAAGTTATTTTTAAAGTTGCTTTTGCATTTTATTTAAGAATAGAACTACTTGAAAAACTCACAATGATTTTTGATATCCAGTAATTAAAAAAGAACGAGCTTAATATAAAAAAAGAATATTCTTGGATATATCTAACTAAAGACTTAAGCAATTATAGAAAACATTTTGAAGTTTGCCAATTAAATAAAAAGTCTCATCATTATATTTGATTAAGTATTCGTTTTTAGGGGTGGGGAGTATCGTATTTTAATATTTTATTTAGTATATTATATTAAGTGTATATATGAATTAATTCTCATTTTTTTACGATGTTTCTTATTTGGAGAGTATGAATTACCTAATTATTAATTTTTATTACATAAATTTTTCTTAATGTATGAATTATTACATTTTGAATTTTATCAGGTACTTCACTTTTGTGAGTTTGAATAATACATGTTCACTATTTTCAAATATCATTTTGGAAAATTATTATAATTTTGATATGAATGATTATATTTTAGTAATCAATATCACAAGGTATCAATTTGTATGTTTCCTTAATACTGGAAATGACAACAAAATTTCTTAAGACTCTAATCTTATGTGAAGAGCCATAGCAACAGCCTTTCCCCAGCCAAATGCATTAAGCAAGAATTTTGAAATATGGTTTATGGTAATGCTATTGGCAAATGACGTACAATGCGGAAGTAGCTATTATTATTATAAAAAACGAGAGGCAGATTACAACTCAAACTTCAACAGGCAACATCATATTTTTCTTGAGAAAACGCATCGTACATACTGTTTTATGTTAACCTAAAAAATTCAAATTTTAAATTCAATGGGTCTTTTATTTACTAGAGCTGAATAGCTTTAATAAAATATGTTTATATATATATATATATATATATATATGTGTGTGTGTGTGTGTGAGAGAGAGAGAGAGAGAGAGAGAGAGAGAGAGAGAGAGAGAGAGAGAGAGATCACTATAAGGAAGGTTAAACTTTTAAAAAGTACAAATTTCTCGTATTTTTATATATATCTGCTACATATAGTAAAATAAACAAAATATATTAAAACAAAAACAATTTTGTAAGTCATTTGTAAAAACTACTAAGTAATTTATGATAAATATAAAGTTATTAGAAATATTAGTATAAAGACAAAGCAAAAAAAAAAAAAAAAAAAAAAGAAAGTATTAAATTATAAACATAAAATATTAAAATCTAAAAAAAAAATTAATTGTTTGGAAAAATACTATAAAAACTAAATGAAAAGAAATTTTAAGTGTAAGAAATTGAATGAAATTATTTTAAACAAAGAAAAGAATGAAAGAAAAGGACTTGGATATAAAGCAATTTAATGCTTTCTCAGGCTACAGCTAGTGATTTGAGGTTATACCAAAATTAAGGATCCAACTGTCACACGTAACAATTACTTTATAAATCTCAGATAAAAAAAAACGTATGAATCAAACAAAATATGAACTAAAAACAAATATCAGAAAAATGATAATTTAATGTAACAGAAGTATAGGAATAATTATAAAAATATAACATAAAAGAATTCAACATAATTATTTCAGAAAAACTAAATAGAACATAAATTGAAAAAAATTTTAATTTAAATTTTGTAACAGCCACCATGACTGTAACTTTAATGGGACTGCTAACGCCATCTGTGGTGACGTTGAGAAAGAGAGACTTCTTCCCAACCTCTAGTAGCTTGTTGTTGTGCGTGTGTCGTGTATATGTCTTATATGTATTCCTTATTATAACTATTATTGTGATGTATCCGTATGCTGTGAACTGAACCCAACTAAACAATAAAAAACAATTTCATTTTCTAATCTTCATTCAAGATTCTACACACTCATGCCACGCGCTACAATCTTCATTTAAGAATGTAACTTACAAATTATAGATAAAAATTCAAAATTTAAAATATTATTAGCAAATAGGTAAAATTATATATAAATATAAAATTATTTATAAATTAAAAAATACATTTTTTTAAAAATGGCACATATTATCAACATAAAAATTTTAATCTATTTCGTAAATATTATATTTTAAATTGTTTTTGAAGGAATTAATAAAATAATTAACCTGAAGACAGTTAATGTTAAATCTATATAGACTTTTTTGAATAATAGAAAAACTATTAACTAATAACTTGTTGCGTAAAATATAATAATATAATATTCTTAAAAATAAACATACTCATGTTGTCGCCCCAGAATGGGATCATATGTACAACAAAATTACACTGTCTCGTTTAGAAATATTACTGTATATTTTATTATCAATACTTTTTAAATAAATATCTAAGTACTCAGTTTTAAGAATATTTTTATTCGTTTGTTATAAATTAAAATAAGATCAATAAAAAAAGATAAATATGGCTTAACTTCTGGTTTACAATTAATTGGAAATATTATAAGATCACCAATGTATTTAAACAAAGAGAAATTGTTATTATCACTATAATTTTGTTCGTAGAAGGGCAAGTAAAAATATTAGCATATAATCACTAACAGTACCACATTGCGGTATGTCTTTTATTTACTTATATTTTTATAATTAAATATAATACAATTTTCTTTTAGAACTATTTCAGCTAAGTATATAAAATATTTTTTCCTAAGAAATAAATCTATTAATATAAATTTCTTAAAAATACCCTTAAATACTTTTATAAGATTGTCAACATCTACAAAATTAAATAGAACTTCAAAATCATGACTATGTCTAGATGGAAAGAAAATATCTTTATTTTTTATATAATAATTAACAATATCATTACTATTTTTAATAATGGCTGACTTGTTAAATTTATCCTTAGTGTTTCGTAAGATTTCACCAGCTCTGGAGGTATAAGTATCAGAGACATTAGTTACTATACGAAATTATGTAGGAGTCATGGAATTAAGGTGTTAATCATGTGAGGAAATCTTATAATACATATTGTAACCAATTTTATAAAAAGGTAAAGTAATTATGTTCGATATTTCTCTATCATCATAGCTTACTTAAAAAATTATTAATTATATATTTATTAGTCATATTAACATGGAATTATTTTGCACATGATAGTATAATTTCTAGGAACTTTATCAACATAACCAGTAACAAAATTATCCTGAAGATTTTCAAAGGACTCTTAAATCTTCATCTTTTATAAGTATTAAAAGCTAATTTTTAATATATTTTCAAATACTGTACTTATATTCAATAAAGCTTTTATAGGAAAATCATATTTAATAAATAATTTAGAAAGAAAATAATTAAGATCTTCACTGATTTTTTTCTAAACATAATTGTAGTTAGAAAATGATGAGTCTAAATCCATTACCTTTATTCATGATTTCTCTGATTTTGTTATTTAAAAATATTAAAATTATTTGCAATTACATGCTGGTGTTCTTCATTTATAAACTTCTTATAATCTTTAAAATTACATAAATCATTTACTTGCAATTCTTTTGAATTGTTATTATTGTAACTATAATATAGTAGGCTGCTATTTTGATGATTACATCTGTCTAAATTGAAAGAAGTTTGTAAATCCTTTTCATTAAAGTCGTTAGGATTACCAATGGAAAAATCCTATGGTTTTTTCCCCGCCGTATCTGTGAAGAACCATTAGAAATCCACCCAATGAACGAAAACCAACCATGAAGAAAGTTTTTAAATCAAATGATCCTGCCTGAGAATTGAAAAATAATAGTAATTTCTTCAGCCAGTCCTTGTAAAAAACACCATAACGAGTTGTGGCGTAGCACTACTGATACCCGACTCTTGTGCCATAATATAATTGAATATAACTCTAAAAGTCAATAGCTCAAGTAAAGACTCGCAGGTCAGTTCCCACTCAACTATTTATTTATCAATTGCAGTAATATTATACCTAAGGAATGGTTGCTCTCTCGGGGGGGGGGGGTTGGATTAACCCTCCTATTCAAATATTATTGAAATAATACTCTCTTACCAAAACCTTTCCAGTTGAGGTTGCTTTGATTTCTCAAATCTTCTGCGACACTTATCGCCAGTAACAACTCTTGATATTATCAATCTCTTTCTAGGAATACATTCAGAGTTAATTACACTATTCTTTTATCCTCTAAATTTCCCTTTACTTATATACCGTCATATCTTAATCACTTCAATTTATTTCCACCTGCATCTAATTACCATAATCACATTTCATTTTGGTTGGGAAGAAATTGTTATTTCCAGCAGTCAATCTCAATTAAAGTCTCCAAGGTAAGTGAAGATAAAGTCGGGAATAGCCCAACGTCTCAAAGTATATGAAAGATATGCCATGTTTTACCTAAATTATCAAGAACTGTTAAGCCTTCAGAAACTTCTATGGAAGGAAAAAGAAAAAAAAAAAAAAAAAAAAAAAAAATACCAGCAAAGTTAATGGGTTGCTGCTAAATATAATAATTACATAATCTGTTTTGAAATAGACTAGAATTTAGTCATCAAAGGTTTTTTTGAATTGGATATTCTTTTTTAATAATATATTCCATCCAAATTTCTGATGTAAGCAATGCTATAAATTATTTTTTGTCTTATAAAATATGTTGTACGGTTTTTATGAATATCTTATATCGATACCTTATTTATGGCCCTGCTTTGTTATTATTAATTGTGTAAAAATGATTTACACATGAATGGGGATATATATTTAATGCTTCTTAGTTTCATCAATACATGAATAAAACATTCATTTACATCAGAGCACGATAGAATAATCTGTACAGTAATGAACTCCAACTCAGGGCGAGGATTTCAGATCAGTTTCAGAAGAAAAATGTAAAATAGGACCGTTACATATTGAAATTTCTTCAATTTGGTTCTGATTTGAAGTTTAAAATTGTACCATATCTAGGGAGTAATCACAATAATTTTGTTTTTCTTAGAATTCTATATACAGTAAAATATAAATTTCTATAATGTCAATTAATAGTATTTCATATTTTTCGTATAATAATTTTAAGAAATAAAGATTACTCTTCCTTTTAATGTTATATAAATATCCTGTAAAAAAATGAAAAAAGATGGTGAGGTATCTTCGCTTAAAAAATATATGGTGATAAATTTGCTTAATATTTTTCTGAAACTGATACTGCTCTTTTTCTTTTGATACTTAATTTTTAAGGAATGAAAATGTTAACATATCTGTATTTTAAAATTTAATTCAATGAGTATAGGTTTTTTGAAAAGTATTGCATCATGTGTTGCTGTGTTGTGTGTAATACCAAAATCTTGAAATAATTTACTTTAAAAGTGTGTAGTTTTTAAAAGTTTTAAGTACAAAAAAAAAATAATAATTTTGTATGATATATAATTGAAATATTTTGAAATTAGTTCTAATTTGATTTTTAAAGTTTGTGCAATATCTAGAGAATGATTTCAACTTTGTTTTATTTTGATATGTATGGTAAAAATTTTAAAATGGATATAATTATAAAAATATTTTTGATTTTACATACTTTTTGAGTCGAATGAAACACATTATACTTATATTAAAAAATTAAATGAAGAATGTTAAATATTATGTTGTTTTCAAAGGAGTATTTAACATTTTTTTTTTTTTTTTGAATAAGAGTACATTTTTAAACTGTGTAATTGTCAATGGCAATCTGAGTTTTAAAGGATTTTTTATGTTACAATGAATGAATATCTGATTAAGGTTATTTCTCATATATGGCGTTTGAAGGATAAGAGGTTTTAATATACATGATACAAAATATAATATAAATAAATAAGCAAATAAGCAATAAACAATACTTCTTCAGTTACATTGGTTGTCATGTTATGGTTGAAAAATTGTCGTAGACTTTAAACCTTAGAAAGAGTAAAATTGCAAACATATTTTGAAATTATTTTGAATATCATTGGTAATTATTCTTAAATGTGTTAACAATATTGTGTATTGTGTTTGCAAACAAATACTATACTCATGATACAATACATGCAGCAATATATACTATACATTCTAAATTATAATCTTATAAATTTTTATGCATTTGAATATTGTGCATGTAAAGTTTTGATTTTAAAAAAAATTAGTTTGTTCTGCAGGTGTTATTTGAAATATTGTTTTAAACGTGTAAAATGCCCTTTTGACACTTTATTTGTTTGTGTCATATCAATTTTTAACTAAGGAAGATGCCGCACACATCTATTTGATAATGGTTTAACTTTTTTAGGTTGAAGAATATTTATGTCAAGCTACGTAGTTATGAACTAAACTCGAAATGGTGTTAAATTTTAAGCATAACACTCAGCAGCTACATGAATTGATAATAAATTTTTAATAAATACAACAAAATGTTTTAAAATATCTCGACAATAATATTGTTATCAAGCATTTGTCTGTTAACGTGACACAGTAAATTTTATTGTAAATTTTGCAATTAAATTAAGGCTTTTGTTGCTACTATTGCTCTGTTAACATACAAAGAGATATTTTTCGGTTTCGCATTTTATTTCTTTGTGAGCTCATTCACATTGGAATGGCTCTTGTCCAGATGTCTAGTTTTGTGGAGGGGGGAAATCGGGATGATCTGCATAACTACTTTATTTTCTACTTTTAACTTTCTATTTCTTTGTCACAAAATTCTATTTTAGTATTCCATTTAAATACACCTGCCAACTAACTTCATGTGTTTTAATTAAATCTGTCACCTTGACCTCAGCTTTATATAAAAGCTGATTGTATGTTTTTCGCATGCTCTCTGTTGCTTTTTTCTTGCAATGTGAAAATACGCCACATAGTCTTCTGCATTGGAATGCTATTTCTATTGTGATGTGTGAATGTGAAATATCTTCAACAATACAGATTGTGCTCAAAATTTCGTGCTATTTTCAAGACTACATCAGTCTAAATTGAAAGTAGTTTGTAAATCCTTTCCTATATATATATATATATATATATATATATATATATATATATATATATATATATATATATATATATATATATATTAAGGCTATAATGGTAAGAATTATAAGCAAATTAAAGGTATACCTCAAGGTGGTCCTGTTAGTAATAGTTCTTATTAATGTTTATTAACAATTTTATGCATATAATTTTTTAGAAAATAGTTTCAAGCCATTTAGACATATTAACGACCTTATAATTTTTGAAATTAATTTTAATAAAGATTTTAAGCCAGTTTTATCTCTTTACTTGTACTTCGTTCGAGGAGAAAAATAGATCCATTTGTCAAAAACGAGCAAACGCGATTTTTTATACAGCCTGTCCTCACCTCCAGTAATAACTATCGCTCCTTTTCTTGTCCGATTCATGAAGGATTGATTCACTTTAGTGACCTAATTCTGTAGGAGTCGTTGGAGAAAGGGAATCCGACGGTTTAAGTCCCTACCAGATGACCAAATACCAAACTGCATGAAAATGGTTATTAATAGGATAATTTATAGAAAAATATTTTTATAAAGTAAATAAATATAAGCATTTATAAAATTTTAGATCTTACTAAGATTAGGACGTTTATAAACATCCCAAATTTAAGTTACATGTAAGCAATTGGCCACTCGTAGCTAATTAGTCAAGCAGACTGGGTTCAGCGTTGTTTTCGAATCTGAGCACACAAAAAATCCTCCGAGTAGAGGTTTTGGTGTCTGTTAAAATCTAGTTGAGGCTCCAAGTTCTCCAATCCATGGTGAGGAAGTAGGAAAGGAGGTGCCAGCTCAGGTGTCGTCTTGTCACTTGACCAAGTTCAAATTACGAGGGTCGTATTCTATAGCCCTCAAGGTTGGTCTCAAGTGCTCGATATCAAAGCAATATCAAACATGACCAGTATAAGTTCTTATAAATTATATTCCCAGAAACAAAAGAAATTTTTATTTTGAGAGGACCTTTCTCTTTTTCAACTCTTTTCAAATACAGATTTTCTCAAACTTAGAAAAGAGCCTGTTCGGTCTATCTGTCAGAATACAAACAATTATTTTTGGCAACTTATGATTTTTAAGTACGTAATCTGTACTTATGACCATCAGAGTCAAAATATATGAGGCTTTTCTCATTAACGATCCGCATTTGGAACTTTTTCACAGGTTTTACTATGTTTGTATCTTAAAATAAGAAAGGAATATGATTTATTATTATGAACTACGCTGGATTGGCGCGAATGAAATATTTACCAAATAACCTTGTAGATGTCCTTTCGTTCCTCCCTCGTACCAAAAGTGCTCAGCAAAATCTAAAGGTTGGAATCTCACTAT
>BMAW01086107.1:124205-203093 GCA_019974015.1 Nephila pilipes
TATTTATGTTGTTCTGTTTATTAAAGAGAGTGTAACTCTAACTATGGAACAGGAATTTTAGATGTCTGGGTTCAAAATGGAGAATAGTGGAAGAGTTGTAGCTATTTATGTCAAGATGGTTAATTATCGTTTTTAACTAATAATTAATTTTCTTTAATAGCAATTAAAGTTTAAATATATTTAAAAGTTTATAGCAATTGTTTATTGAGAATATCAAATTCGTTAATATGTTCAAATATTCAAAATAGTACAAGGAGTAGCTATGTTCCAATTGAGTTTGTACAGTATGTATAACTAATATGTATAATTATATATATGATATATATTACAAGTTCACACTCTCTGTACCCCTGGATGAGGGAGAGCACCCATTTGGCATCTGTCCCTAGAACATGCTTGCCTAGCATTGACTAATCTCCTTAGAACAAAAGTCTCTTTTATTCGACACACCCTAGAGGCACACCTCTAATTTGCTTGAGAATGGCCTTTAACCTTTTTGGTTTTAGACCCGATTAAAATCAAAAGTCATCCAAAACACGAGCATTTGGAACGCCCAAACCTAATGTGCAGATGTACCAACGAATTCCTCCGACGCAGAGCCAATCCGTCCTAGACTAATACCATACTGTCTCCGTGTCGAGACCAAGATCAAAAGCCGACAGACTCTTTATCCAAAGTCCGGCATCACCAAGCATTCAAACCAAAAGGTCGTTTCATTATAACGCATCGAGATGTAAAGCTGCATCTGCTCGTATCGATAATCATTTGTCATGAAAAGTGAACAGGATGAGACCTATAACGGATAGGCTTTCAATGAAGACCTACTTAACCTGATATCTTCTCAGTAGACTCAAACACTTTTCATTTACAATATTGTCAATTACATGAAAGAAGATCTTAAACTCTACGTGGATAATCAGAACTATGATTTACTGTCCAGAAATCTACGCTATGTATGTTTAAAAGACCTATCGAGACAAACCTGCACCTAAATGAACATGAGTTCACGTTAAAGGATATGCTAATTTACTCGTCGAGACAGAAATGAACAACGGGCAAAAACATCTAACTTGAAAAAAGAAATTGAACTCATAAATTAACCCCTATGTAAATCACTATCTCAAAAAAATACTACTTTAACATTTTGAAACACCATCAACCTAACCTCCAGAAGATTCTCAAATCAAACATTCTCAGTATGTACACATATGTAAACTGAAACTTATAATGGTCTCATTTATTTGACTGTCAACCAACACTTAAAAATGTTCCAAATAAATCAGAGATCTTACTCTATTAATCGTCGTAAATGAAACAAAATTTACTGTTTAGCTTCCAGAAAGCGAACCCAAGGATTAAGAAGTCACATTATTTTAAGAGATCCAATTAATGCACGAAGAATAGCGACTAATTTCAAACACTCAGCGATTGCAAAAGTTCTCCCGTACAGTATTGTCACGATCAACAAGTTCTTTCTATGAACATATAAACTTGCTGAATGCAGATATTTACAACTTGTGATGTAATGTAGATACGAAACTTATTTTTCACCTGCTGAAGTCAAATTGCATTGTAACTAATAGCGCAAAAGCAATCTTGTTATAAGACCTACTGATGTTAAAATCGATGTTTACTTCAGAAGAGCTGAAAGTCGATTTCGACAGGACTGTAACCTGTAATACAGCAAACAAAATACAACGTCTCGGACTTTCAACCACGTTGCTCAGCGTGATGAATTTCACAATTATTCATCGAACGCTTCAAAATAATGTCGCCCACAGGTGATTCTCAAGAACGAAACTCGATCAATTTGCACGATACAAATCACGGTCCTGTTTTGTAAGTCGAAGGTAAAATGTTTGATGATTTTATATAGATTGCAATAACATACTTTTTTTATATAGCCAAAATCATAACCTTAGTCGATAGTGAGAATATTGTATGTGTGAAATCCTCCCTATCTCACCCGAAGCAAAATCTTTGGAAACTGTTAATTAACCTGAATGCTGGAAATGAAATCAAACTCAACTTACCTAGAATATTAAATCAGTCTTCCAAGTTTATCGAGTAATAATGATAAGAAATGCAGCTATCTACTAATCACAGATTTAAGAAGTCCGCCCTAATATTTTTGATATTAAATGTAAGAAAAAGAAAATTGCTTGATTGAAAAATCATTTCACTCTATCAAAGAGCCCTTCAGAAGAAAACAAAACATGAGGGCAAAATAATTTCCCTAACTGAAACAGCAAAAATAAGTCTAAATCTCTAAACAGATATGACGCAGGAAGCATTCTATCCGGAAATCTATCTTCCGACGGTTCAACCGTCATATGCCACGAATTTCCAAACCATTGACAACTTGTGGACAGCGAAAAAGCCTAAGAATAACTGAATCATTTATAACGCTGAAACCAAAATATGCTGGATGAAAAGAATAAATATGAATCACCTGGCATGCAGCACTGGCATCAAACCCCACGTTATACTGCTTTAGTTTTCTGGCGCAGAGCTATAGCAAATGTATTGAATTCTTACATGGTTTGGATCAATAAGTTCCAGGCTAACCCAAACTCGTAAGTAAACCAATGCGTCTTTCTGATTACTAACCTTTTGCTTGGGCATTAATAAATTTTACAGTCAGTCAGACCGTAGCTAGGTTATCGAAAGGGTTGGAGTAAAGCCGTTTTGTAGTTTGTTTTAAAAATGAAACCAGGTTTCGTGTTCTGATAAACATTGTTTTTAATAGGTAAACACCAAAACTGACAATGGATTGAAAAATCACCAGGTTCTTTGATATCCAATAAAAGCGATTTGATGGTGGTTTTCCAAGTTTAAACAATATTGCCGGCCTACGTGGCCTTGGGAACGCTCCAGTTTAGACCTGTAGGCCATTACGCGATATGTAGGTGGTAGCCATTATAATGAAGATCAATAAGAGCGAAGCTCATTGAGATTGCTGAGATTATTTGGAGAATATCGCCATGGAGGTATTTACTACTCCTTCATGAAAAATTGGGCAGTAAAAGGTTTTCCATATATTGCTCTCCAGTGCCGCGATTGCTTTCGATGGAACAAAACGGAGGTCTGGTTAGGCTTTATCGTATTTATAATAAAAGATTTTCACGCGTCGTTTACGTATGGAAACATGGATACATCACTACACTCCAAGTCAGAAGCTTGTAGTCATCAGGTAAGCTTACAGCTGGCGAAACCGATCAATCAGCCGCTGATCCCAGCTGGCGAAAGTCAACGTCAGTTTTTTTGGGATGGCGTGATTTTATTATTCACCTCAAAAGGTAAATCAGTCAGCAATTAGTTATTATATTGACTTGCTGGTGTGTTTGAAGGGAAATCGCAAAAAAAAAAAAAAAAAAACACGACTTTAGTCTCAGGACTTATTGATCCATGTGTTGCTTGGTTATGCAATTCTTTGCGGTTAGTAATAGCCAATGTCTATCTTATGGAATGTTCTCAGTTCATCAGGTATACTTTTTAACTGGTTAATTTAAATTACCTTGGTGCAGAAAAGATCAGTCAACTAGAATCCCCAACGTGATTTTAATTGCACTCTTAATACCTAAATCAATTAAATAAAAGATTTATTCACCCTCTGTTAGAAGACTATTTTAACCAACTGCACTTGGGGCGATGCCTCTTTTCAAGTCTGGACTTAAACGTAGTTTTCACATGGAATTGATCACTGCAGTAGTCCTTCGGCCCCAGCTTCATAACACATAATGGTTAATACCAATTTAAACCAGAGTTCGCTTTTTGGCTAATTCTCCTTTAGTATTTCAAAAATACATTTCGTTGTTTTAAGATCTCTTGTAACTCTGTGGTGAGGACGATATTTTAGTTCAGCAAATTCTGAATGTAGAGGGATTGCAGAAGCTCAAAAATTTGATGTTACTGCTACTTATGGCTTACCTTTAAAAGAATTAATTTTAACTGGCAAATTAACTCTTCTTATATTATTGAAGAGAAGGTACTATTCATTCATGTAATAAATATAAATCAGTCCTTGGGTACAGACACTAAAACACTCAGCTTGTCAATCATTTTAGGACTAGGCTATTTTAGAAAATTCATTAAGGACTATATCATAAATCAACGACCTTTAAGCGATCTGCAGGATAAACATTCCTGTTCACAGATTAACTGAAAAATAAACTTTATCTGAAATAATTTTGTCTCTAGGGAACCATATATTGCATCGCCCCTTGACTTGAGAACTTACAGCAAGACAGGATTCTGTGCATCACTGCTTTCAAAGAGAAAAAGAAAATCTGTCTCATCAAATCGTTCACTGTGTCGGAAAATTTATTCTTAAACGAAGGATTTGTAACTGGGAGCAATGGTTAAGCAAGTTGGACTATTAGATATAATCTCAAACCACTCTTACATCTCAAGAAGATGATTTTAGACAACTTCCAAAGCGGTGATAAAGAAATTAGTTTCGGGGGAATAACAAATTAGAAAAGAATAGAGGGAGTGTACATCCATATGAGAGATTTTTCTAGCGGATTCTTATATGATAACGAACTGAAGTTGTCAGAAGAGTTGTAATATCTATTGAATGTTTATTTACGTCGCATTTAGAAGAAATACGAGAGCTATTGGTGGCAGTACTTGTCATTTTGAATCACAATCAAGTGACGAGGACAATACCTGAGCTATGGGGACCTCCCTCTTGTAACCTCCCCACCACGTCAAAAGGAGACTTTAGAACCTCGGTGGGTATGGCGTGCATTAACCTCATTACATGGCGAGTAGTGACACCAGGACTAAAAAACGCGGCTCGGCGGAAACAACGCTGGTCATGAGTTCGGGGCCTAGCCACTGGCTACTGTGGCCACTGCAATTAATTTTAATAATCAAGATCAATAAATATTTAGACAAATATTGCTAAAATATAGATCACGACATCCAAAGCGCTGTACTGCTTAGTTTGTATTTATGAAATTTAGTAGCTATATAATCAGAATTTATGTCTTTTAAATTAGATATGTCCTATAGACACGCGATAAATAAAGATGTTTTCAAAATTTAGCTTTTGTTAGAATTTCATTAACCTTTGGACCTACGAATTTGCTGTGAATTTCTTATTGCGTTGAATATTTCGTTCAGTATAACTATTTTTAAAGATTTCTTTCTCTTGGGAAATGGAAAGGCAAAAATAATGAGAAAATAAAAGTGCGCGTAAAAAAAAATGTTACGAAATTTATTTGATGTTAGTTTGCTCCTCCCCCTCCAAAAAAAGGGTATAAAACGGGTAGAAGAGTTTCTTAAATAGCGGACATCAGTTTCTGTGAGAGAAATAAAGAGTGATATATCAGTGACATTTTTTAGGATCCTCCGTTGAACTTGTCAAACTGAAAAGCAATTTCTCTAATCCAGAAAAAGAAATACAATTTTTGCGGACATATTTCTCTATGAAGAAAAGAAGTTTATGTATTTTTTTTATTCCAACAGGTCAAATTTAAATTAAAAAGAAGATAATATAAAAACTTTCATAAGGGAAAGTTGTATGTGTTATAACAGAGATCGAAACAGTTAAAGTAATTTGTTTGTAAGTGTTTGTTACAATTCATATGAACTTAAAATAAAACTACTTGTTTCGAATTTTAATTGCTGTTTTTGCTTCAATTATTTTTTTTGGATTAGTTATGCTTTCAATTTTCTTGCACACAAATAAATATCAGATATCTTTTTCTCGAACTTTATTTTATATGTATGACACTACTTTCTTTCGTAAAGCAATGTATTTCGAAACACATTTGATTTTATTTTACAGTTTTTCTAATTTAACTATTTAAATATTTAATTATATATTTAAACATATTGATAATACTTTTTGTTATTATCTTAAGTAATTTATTATACTATTAAGAACTTTATTTTATAATAAATTATTATTAATCTTGAAATTTTTTAATAACTCAACTATCAATTTGAAATTTTTTTTATGGTTTTATAACAAAATTTTCTAACTCAAACAAGATTGGAATATATTATTTATTAGGTAAACAAGAAAGTTCTTTCCGTTTGTCAAGTGAAAAAAACAATATAAATTTTTCATGCATTGAATAATATTTATAGTAGAGTATAATTTCCGTCGTTACTAGGATTGATCTATAAACATTTCAGTGGATGTCTCGTGGGTCAAGTGAGAAAAATTTGCTGAATTGAATCGGCATATGCTCTGTTGTTCGGAAGGAAAATAAACCCATTTTGGACAGTATGATAACTGGTGATGAAAAAAAAAAATATTCTCGAATATTTCGAACATATTTCCGGCATGGACTATCCGTCCCCTCCACCTGTAAATCGAGATAAAGCCTGAATAAGAGAACGCTGTGCATAGGGCGGGACGTTCTATACATTTCAAGATTTTAAAACCTGTCTAAAAGCTCAATTCGGAGAGATACTGTCAGCAAATGGATGATTTAAACAAAGTACCGTGAGAAAATAGGCCGAGGATGTTCAATATGAAGCACATTATATTGCATCATGATAAGGCCGAACCACATGCTGCTTTGGCGATTCGTCAAGAACTCACAGAGCTAGACTGAGAATTTCCGTTTCATCCACAGTATTCATCGAATTTAGCACCATCTAATTATCACTTGTTTATCTCCCAACAAATTTTTTTTGAAAGGAAGAAAAATTCAAAATTGAAGCATACGTCAACAACCTAACACTACTTGAGTTCGCCTCAAAAGACAAGGCATTTTTTAAAAATGGCATTTACAAATTACCATCACGCTGGCAAGAGTTCATAAGTACCGACGGAAAATATACTATACAATAAATATTATTGAATATATGAAATGTTTATTATTTTCTCTCAATTCACAAACAGGCAGAATTTCCGGTAGACCTAATATTTCTATTTATGTTGAAACAATTTTCCAAACTGAAAAAGTGTTCATAGCAGAATTTAAAGTTAAGCAAAGACAACCTTAAGGACGCTCACAGCCGTTTCTTTCATTTTTAAAATTGTTTGGGATTTTTTTACCGACGTCGCTCAAAGAAGCAACATGGGGTGGTTCTTGTCGTTTTGAACATCACCCAAGTGAAAAGAGCGACACTTGAGCTGGCACTCACACCAAAGTGAAAATTTTGAAACCAGATATGTTTAACGTGCTCCATCCTTGCTATATGAAGGGGGTTTAGTAGCATCAGCTTGTAAAATGCACGATAACTTTGTAATAATCTTCCATTCTTTTATGTACCTTGTTTTCATGTATAGTTATTAGACACCAAAGGGGCTATTGTTTTAGCCTACCACAAAATGTCGCAGTAGACCAGTTCTTTAAATATCATCGCAAAAGTTTTTGCGTATACATTTGATGCTTGGTTTTACCACTAATGAAATTTATATTAAAAAATATGTCATAAAAAGCTCCTCCTAAATTTTTTTATTGGATTGAAACAAAACACATTTAAAATTTAGTACTTTTAAGATTAACTTAAATAATGTTCAAGTAACTTAATCTGTTGATACTTATTGGTAAAACAAGTTAATAGGCTCATTACATTTAGCGTAAAATATATTTAAATTAATAGTTTATCGTTTGCTTTCATTTTGATATCATAAAATAATATTATTATCCATTTCTTTATTTCATCACTTGGTTCGATTTTAATATTTAGTTGAATAATTTAATGATTATTTTTTTAAAAAAATTTAGTAACTTTGAACGGACCTTTGCAACCAACTCTTGTACAGGGATCAATGTGAAATTTAAAGAAATATCGATTTTTCATCTTTCGATTTATTCGCAATGATCTGCAGAGAGTTCACGTTAGAAGCAGCTTATCTCCTATTGAAAACAAAAGGATTCATTAATGATTCCATTCCGTTATGGAGGGGAAGGGGAGAGTCGATCGTTCCACTTAATGATTCCGGTGCGTGACTCCCGATTCATTTTGTTCCTATTGATAGGATTCCGGGGATCGATTAATCCTCCCCCTCCCCCTCGACAAATTCAGGACAGAATACTTTATTTGAAGAATTCCTGAAAAAGGGAATCCATGCGTATAGAATGCGTTAATGAATGAAAGAAGTTGAAAAAAGTTGAAGAAGCGATGACCGAAGCTTTAAGGTCAAGGCACGAAGACACTTCAGCCAAATTCGGGAACGGAGTTAATTTCATTAATGGTCGTGGTTAAACTGGTGGAAATTTCTTTACGTTTATACAAGGAATTATCCTGTCCACTGATTATAAACTTCCGGAAGAAATAAAATTGCGAAGGGATCCCTAATGACATTCCTTCCGTTAAGTCAGGTATTTTTTTTTCTTCCATTGGTGTAATATTTTAAATTCGTTTAAATTCTTTACCAAGTTTTGTTTTTTAAATACAATTATTTTATGTAGTGGATATTGTAAAACATATTTTACAAGTAAAAGGCCTGAAGGTGAATTGCAGTAATCAAACTCCTTTGTTAAAATCAACTGCCAATCTTCTCTTTTTCATTGTACTTTATGGAGCCATTTTGTTTTTTTTTTATCTCCAAGGCGTGGTCTAAAACTGGATCCGACCTTAATAATCTGTTCATCATTTATTTTTTCTTTTAGATGGAATATTCGCTCGGATGTTACGTCTGGTTTTTTCGTATGGCAAGATGGCCTAACACAGCAATAGATATGCACGAAATTTTGTACGAAACCCGTATAGCCAAAAATCGAATTGTACCAATCCTTGCGCCTACTACACCAGCTCCATCTTATTTTGAGTGGCCGTGGTAACCAAGTGGTCATGTCACGAACTGGCAGCCGCGTTGTCGAATCGTGGTATCGAGGGCCTACTACCACTAAAATCCCACCTGTGGTGCAGGATGGATGAGCATTGAATCTGTTGAGGCTAGAAGCCCTCTCTCGGTAGCATATTATGAAAGTTTGGAGAGTGGGGTGTCAGCTCAGGTCGTCACTCGTATGAGACTCAAATTAACGAGGTCCATCGCCAATAGCCCTTGTGTAGCTTCTATGTGCTACGTTAATGAAAAATTAATCAATCACTGTACCTGGATTATGGAATGTAGTCTTTCTACATGAACATTAGAGCACTTATTGTCAAAGAGAATCGCGCAAACTTCATAATTTCTTCCAAGTGATCTTCGCTCACTCGTACATGATTCAATGAATTGCCACCATTTCTTCTTGTTCAGTTCAGTTCTACCACCACATACAGCTTTATTCAACAAGATTTGGATGTATTCTTAAATATTTTTGCAAGCTAATTCTTCAACCACGCGAAGCAATTATATTCGTGTAATGACGACGCTCATATATTCAGACAATGTTTGTATCTCCTTTCATGTGATTGTATTCACATTACTGACTTAATAATTCTTCCGTCAATATTGCAAGTTTGAACGATCCCTCAGAGCAAAGAGGATGAATGGCTAACGCACGCTCGCGGGGGGGGGGAGGTTACATCACTTTATTTTCAAAATAAAATCTGGGAAAAGTTTATGCCAAAATGAACTCTGATTATTATATTAATATTCGAAAGAAATTCAGAAAACCTGGAAATGCGGAAAAAAGAGAATTGTAAAATTGAATGTTGGTAGTTAATGAAATATCTAAAATTCACCTGTATGGTAAACATTTAATTATACAAAAATTATTTCCTGAAATTCGTGTATCTGGGCTCAACATTAGGTAATACAAATCTTTTGAGAAATGATAGTCAGAAACTTCCGTATAACCACACGTTCTTTTCAAATACAGCTTTTTTAATCATAATGAATCTTAATAGGGCTGTGTAGAATTTATATGTTGACGAGAAAAAAAAACAAGCATTGGATTTCTTCAGAGTCGTGGTATTTTACTCCATAGGCTGTACAAATATAAACATAGACTTTATAGATTTTTGTTTTTCTCATAAAACTTGCTTCTTATGAAATGCTCTTCTTTGATATTGGCTATATACTGATGAGAACTGTTTATAAAAAAAAGTCAAACAAATATTTCCCCCCGATAGCCAAACAGAGAATGACGTTCCGCGAAAATATCAAAATCCTCTAGGCTCGTTTAGAGCATCCGATTTCCAGAAAATAGTCTGTTACTGATGAATAAGAGAGCCTTTATATTTTCCGTAAAAAGTCGCCAACTGATTGACGAGTTTCTGAATAATAAAAAAATATTTATTTCGCAACATTTGTGAATCATACAGAAATAATCATAAATTTTTTTTTAAAAAAAAATCACTGTGGTTAATACAATTTCATGGAATGCAAATTTTTGCTTTCCCTGCTCTTGAACTAAATACCGCAACTCTGGAGAAACAAAATGCCCTTTTTTTCTCATGGTACAACGAATTAGGCAATACAATGAACATCACAGTTCCATTATGACCAAAAAGTTCATTTTGGTGAAAAATGCACTGATCAATGAAATGACGTAAATAAATATAAAGTATGTAAAATCAATGTTTAATCAAGCCCTAATATAGAGTGACACGCGTAGGCTGGTTTTTGTCACGTGTATATTCGAAAATACGCCCAAAACACACCAATGCTTATAAGCGAGGAAGCTATTGGTGAGGATAATTATAAATACCAAATCAAGATCTGTTAAAAAGAACGGATAAAAAAGAACTTTTTTTCGACAAAGGAAACCATATTATCAGATGTGCTACAAAGCATTTTTGCCCTTAACGATTACTTTCTCTCTCATGAACTTGTTCTTCCTCACTTACGTTTCTTGGCGACTTGCCATGTCTGAGTTCAGGTACCCACTCCAAAGGTCGAATTGGCAAAAGAAAGAATCAATGTCTCAAGAAAAGTTTGATTGGTTGACATTTTCTTTCACTCTCGGGTCATTAAGGTTGTTCAGGGTGAACTAGCGAAAAAAAGATTCGAGGACAGCAGGAACGAAAAGGGAACTATTTTGGTTTCATCTTATCCTTTTGCATTAAATGATAAAAAAAAAATAATAAGTTCCGGAAAATTTCTTTCTTCGTTTTGGATGAATGGAAAACAAAATAATCTGGACATTAAGAATTATATATAGATGTAAATTATCTATATAGATGTAAATTATCTATATAGATGTAAATTATCTTCATTTTCATTTTAACAATAAACCAACAAAATTACAAAATTGTTCAAATTTAGTATAAAAATTAACAAGTTTATAAATTAATTTTGGAAATGTCTGCATTATGATCTTAAAATAACTTCTTTTGAATTTGACATATTTTTTAAAGGAAACAATTTTTGATATATTGCAGAGAATTCAATTCCATACTACAGTTATAACATATGAAACTGAAAATTGTTGCACAATATAACATAATATTTTATATAGTACATAAATTACCTTTATAAGTATGCTTGTAAGCAATATTTGCATTTCTAACACGGTCAGATGAAGTAGACGGCACCTGAGCTAGCACCTTCCCGCCAATGTGAGGGCTTTGAGTCTTGATGTGTATCATCCCGCAACATAACGAATCTTGAATGGAAACAGGACTCGAACACATGGTTTGACTGAAACATCGCCGGCCACGAACTCGAGACCTTGACCACTCGGCTATTGTGGCAATCATTGATGCTGCTGGTTCTGCGATGAGTATTGGAATTTTTTTTGTTAAAACAGCCCTGGCGAAATTTCGCCTGACAGGTAAAAAACTTTCATGTTATTGAGTAGGAGTTCTACAGCTAGGAATTCCTATTGCTAGGAAAGTAATCCTTCTGTAGTTTTCATCACATGCTGATTACTCAATAACGTCGTCCTCAGAAGAAACACGAGGACTGTTGTGAAGGACGTCATCATTTTGAACCGCGGTCAACTGATCTCGCCCTCCGATCTGTGAAACTCCCCACTACGCAAGCCAAAGAACTTCGAGTCTCAAAAGATTTAGCGTGCATACGCCCTCTACACGGTGGATCTTAAGCGGATGACTCAATCCCACAAAATGCAAAGAAAATCGGACGCGAGATACCGAGTATGATCGCATAGCTTCTATCGCCTCTCTTCAACCCATAATGGATTAACATATACAATTAGAACATCTTATTCAAAGAAATTATTACAGGGTAGATAGAATAATGAAAAGATTTTCAACAGTACTCCAGAGAATTTGGGTAGTAAATCAAAACGAATATCGATGATATTACTTTTTAATCGTCTATGCAACAGAAAGTTTGAATCGTAAATTATCTTCGCAGAATTCTCTAAATTAACCACAATTTTGCCATTTTTTTCTGAAAAATTAGCTCATTGAAGAGGTAATACTTCCATCCTTCCTATGAGCTACCATAACTTAATAGTGTTCACAGATGCAAGAGTCAGTCCAAATAATAGGGAAAATTTATCTTTAACTGAATTTTGTTATTCTTCTAGAATAATCAACATTCAATATGCTTCTTGTGAATGTGAAGCTGATATCGTCACTCGGCTATAACTAAAGATTATTAGAAAACATTACTTATTAGAACATTATTAAAAAAGAGGGTCCAAGTACGGAACTAATCCAATATCAGTCTAAGGATAAGCATAGGTATAATCTCGTAGTTACAACTTTCAGATCTCTCTCTCTCTCTCTCTCTCTCATACATCTGCTACTATTCTAGCATTAACTTCTTCGTAGACTTCAAATGCTATTTCATTAATCTTATTCACTACATTTCAATATTTCTATTCTAATTGACATAAGTCATGGTCTTTCATAAGAAGAGATTCTTTAATCCCGTCGCATTAAAGTGAGAGGAATTACGCGGGAAAACCGATACAAAGAACTAATAATGTTGTAAAGGAGACCGGCTTACATAATGAAATGCAATGTGAAAAATTGGCAAATTCAATCCTTTTTTCATTAAACCGGACAACTCTCGGTCTGAGAGGTTCCCCAGTTGTCTTCAAGTCTAGACGCTACTTGAAGACAACTGGAGAAGTTACAACAACCTTTAAATTCAACTCGATATTCAAACTCGTAGTATCACTAATAACGTCATCGACTCTATTGTCATAATTGCAGTATTTCTTACACTACTAGATTATAATCTCTTCTGTGAAATGTTTTTTGCTTAAACTCTCCTCTGGAATGCTTAGAGAGGAAAACCAAAAACGATTCAGTTCTTAGATATTTGCACAAACTCGGGCCTGCTGAAAGAAATTGAATCGATAAACTTTATAGACAAAAAATGTTCGAAGATGAGCCGAATGCCCTAAAAATTTGTTGCGATTTAGATCAGACAAGTTTAAATGTTTTTAATACATCCAGATATTATATTAGGTAATGGTTTCACAATATTTATATTTATATTTTAATTTGAAGCACAGATAATACTGAATCAATTAGCGATAATATTTGATGCGTTACTTCCATATTTTCTCTTTGTATTCCTGTATTATTTATCATTCAATGTCGTATATTTAGGAAAATATAGCATTTTGCAGTCGGATGATTCATTTGAATAACTTTGTTTTTAGTATTGCAGGTGAGTTTTGGTGCTTGTGATGAGGATACATTCGTCGACATAGAGAAAAAAAAGGATGAATAAAAGAAAAATAAAATCGCCTGCGTGTGTGTTTATGTTTTGGAGAGATTCTCTTTTCTGGTTCAAGATGTTTCGGCGTTACTGCTGTCACCACTTCCATGTTTTTTCTTTGTATTCATGTATTACTTATCATTCTGTGTCGTTTATTTCTAGAAATATGGAATTTTGAAATAGAATGAATCATTAAATCGTCGGATTATCGTTGTATGAATTGAACAAACACAATTTTTTTTCTCTCACGCTTTTAACATTTATGAAAAGCTATCGAATGGCGAGTACTTCGAACAGCATCACCTCTCCGGTGTTAATCTCGTTTGTGATCCCTTTTGGGGCTTCTGGGCGTCTACATCTGAATAGGCATCGAAGATTTCCTCTGATCCTCTCAGAGCATTTTACACCGAATGAAGCGGTGCCACTTCGAGCAAAATAAATACAACTGATGGTACACAGAAATTATATAAGGTCATTCATAAACTTCATGAAAGCATGGTGTGCCTATTTAACATCAAATTTCAGTAACAAAATGCAATACATTGCCTCAAGAGCTGTCTTTAAATGAATTATTTTTCTCAATATCTTATTTCTCAGAAAAAACACATATATAAAAAGAAAGAATACTGCACCTAACGTCATCCGTAAGTCTCCCTATAAGCCATAATATCCAAAAAACAATAAGAAATTTCAGAAGCAAGAAATGAATGCTCAACATCTTTCGACAAAAAGTAGAAACTGTTCAAAATGACGATCTCCCTCATTTTCTCTGCTATCTCATGACAGTAACACTGCAAATATTAAAGAGAGAAATTATGTGTTTATGAATGTTTTCTATTTCGCTCTCCATCTGGTTGGCAACACATCATCAATTATCGTTCATTAACTTAACATTGCCAGAGTTTAAAAATAAAATGAACACGAAAGTAATAAAAATTACCAGTAACATTTCATTTAAGCTAAGGTAAATTATGACAAATATAATTTGAAAATATTCATAAATGTTTGTAAAAAAAGTTTAAAAAAACACATTTTTAAGTAGCGCATTGACTGGCATCAGGTATTAACATTTATAACATGCCAATCATATGAAGCTTTTTTTGCCAACCTTTTTTTGCGACAAAGATAGCTGATTGATCATGGTCGAGTTCTGATGTATTCGTCAAATTTTGATTTCAAGCCCTGATTTCTTTAATGATCTGTCGTGTTTGGGGGCCTGATATACATTAAATCTATCGAGGCTCATAATTCTCACGATGGGATATGGTATATAAGTTTGGAGAACAGGTTGTAGCTCTGGTTCTGTCCCTGTCACTTGACCGAGGATCAAAATAACAAGATCCGTCGCCAATACTCTTAGCATTGCTTCTCAGTGCGACGTTAATAAAAGATTAATCAATCAAATGGCACCTTGATTGCTATATAGCAATAATTTCTGAGCCTCTTTGGAATTTAGTTCCTACTACACATTATATTATCACTTAGATCAGAGGCTCCCAAATTGCGGTACGTGTACTCTTGGGGTACGCGGAGGTCATTCAAGTGGTATGGGAGTAGCTAAAAAAAGCACGGGAATGAAGAGGTGTATAAGTTTGGATCATAATATTTGAATTTTGTAAGAAGTGAAGCAAGAATTTAAAACATTCTTCCCCCTTCTCCTCCATGAAATCAGTAAAGCTAAAAATTTAATTCACATCATATACAGAGCATCAAAATAGTTTCAATCTATAAAACTTTAAATAATATCATATAAAAAAATTTCATATAAAATTTCATATGTAAAGTGATTGAATTCGTCTGATAAATATCTTTTATTTATTTCTGTGATGACATTTAGAGCATTAACCAATGCTTTTAAAGTAATGATGTGCTTGATTGATTGTATTGGTTTTATTTACGTCGCACTAAAAGCATCACGAGGGCTATTGGCGACGGACCTCACTATTTCGAATCTTGATCAAATGACGAGGAAGACATCTGAGCTAGCTCCTCCCTCTCCTAATTTCCACACCATGCCATCGGGAAGACTTTGAGCCTCGACAGATTAAACGTACATCAGCCCAGACTACACGGCAAGTCTTTAGGGACATTTAGGATCGAACCCACTACTCGAAAGTAATGATCTACATTAGAAATTATATTTTAATAATTTTATAGTTTATATACGAAAATCTTATATCCATGATTTCTTTAGTTTTGCTTTCAGAATTGTTTTCATTTATGATTTGAAAGCGATATAGAAAATTACTCTGTACCTTGAATTCTCAGAATCTATTCAATGTTTCAAACTAAATAACTGTTTCTGAAATGTTAACGAACATAAATCTCTTATTCTGCGATGAATTGACGAAATAGATGAAAGGGGCACAGTTATATAATTTCGAGGTAATATCTTAAATTTTTGGTGCATGTTTATTTTCTAAGCATGTGGAGAAAGTAGTCAGTATGAGAAAAAAATGTTTTCAGCATCAAATAAATGGACAATAATAGTCGGCTCCAAGACTTTTTTATAGTTTACCATTTGTTCATTTTGAAACGATAAGTAATTTTAAAAACTTGAGATATTAAATCCAGCCACAAGATAAAAATACATAATTTTACATATAAGTTTTATTAAAACCATTCAAAAACTCTCAAACTTTTCTTATTTTAAAAACAAATCATTTTAAAACCAAATATAATGCGTCGAAGTGAATACTTCTGTGTTTTATCAAATGCATTTCCTCAAAAATATGATCCAGACATGGCTCACGTTTCATTAAACAAAACAAAACAAAAACCGAAAAATCTTGAGTTATACCTAATCAGTGATATTTTAAAAAGATTATATATATATATGTGTGTGTGTGTATAAATATTTATCTTTATATAGACGGACAGGGGAAACAAAAAATTTGAGGTAACTATATTTTAGTTCTAAAAAATCTCTGAATACCTATGGTTCTATGTCGAAGAAATGTAAATGACTGAGCTCCTCTTAGTTTATAATTTTTTTTATCTTAAGATATAAATCATGTATAAGAAATATTTTTTTTTGGCATCTCAATTAGAAAAGCCAAGGCTTACTATGGAAATTAGAGGAAACAAAGGAATAACCTTTTCATTCATCCAATTTATTAAAAGATAAATTTGCTGAAAGAAATTGCATCATATGCTTCATTCAGAGAAATATTACTGGGAAATGGTTGCATGAGCTTAAAAAACACGTTTCGAGAGAAAAAAAGGAATGAGAAATAGTTAATTAGTTTTACTAGTAGCAACACGAGGACTATTGGTAACGGAATTTTGAACCTTGGTCAAGAGACAAGAACAACAACTGAGGTGAAAGGTCCCTCTCCAAACTTCCACATAACGCCATGGGGAACCTTGAGCCCGGAAACAAAACGGGTCTTTAGTAGCATCATGGCTGGAGTCTACGACTCTACGAAAACCGCAGGCCGAAAGCCTGCGATCATGACTACTAGGCTATCACGGCCCCGAAACAGTGGACGAAATTTTAATTTTCCAAGAAAATTGTCCTTGGAAAAAAATGGTGTTAGTATGACATTTTGGTTTGGTTAGCTCAAATGCCTTAGATAGAAGCTGTGGAAATTCTATTTAATTTACGAAAGGACATATACTAGTATCTGTTATCTTGACAAAATTCTATAAATATAAGGAGGGAAAATGAGCTAAGAGATTGGGGCGGAAAAAAAGTCGGAAATAGAGACAGATAGTTTGGTGGTATCTGGTGGGTCTCATATACCTCCTAAACCCAGCATCAAAGTGGAAAACTAATTTAGATCGTTGATTTCAAACCCAAAGAGTATGTTTGCATGAATATTACAGTAAGGGAGTTTTTGACTTAAGGAATATGAATTTACGCTGATTTTGTAATGATATTCAGACGATTATAAACATGAAAACTAATTCCTCATTTCTTAGCGTTTCAAATCTTAGTCAAGTAACAAAAATAACGAGAAGATGACTGCAAAGGCCTTTGCTTTTGATTGTCAAGTATATGGACGAAAACATTCAAAATTATTCCATGGGCGAAAAGATCGACGAGAAGAGCTCTGGCTTCACCTCTTTGACGAACGTTCATTCATCGCAGGGATGAAAGAAGAGCACTCTATTACAGTTGTCAGCATTAAAATCTGTAATCCTGCCACATTTAATGTTTTATTTATTTATTTATTTTCCTTTGAAAATTTGTTAAGAAGCATTGAATTGTAGGGGGGCTGAAGTTCACTCAATGTGACGCAACTGCTAAGTAAAAACGATGTTATTCCATGCTTAACGAAAATGAAATAAAAGAAAATTGAGATACCCTGTGAAATAGGTGGATCTCGTTTCGTCATAGTTGTTTTGCATCTTTCAAAATGAATTAAATAATTTAAATTTCCATTTAGAAATAATTTTCTCATCAAATAATCCCTAATTTATCAATGAAATTTTCTTTCTACTGAAAATGTTTATGTATGACTAATTTCTTCATTTATTTTTTTAATAATTTAAAGCAAAAAGGAATCTACATTACTTCAAATGTTCCTGAAGTGTCAACATTTTCGTTCCCACATTCGTTAAAATTATACGATGAATACAAAAGGTGATGACAGTAATAAATGATAAAGATTTTTTTTTTAAAAAAATTTGGTTTGTGCAATATTTCAAAAAGCATTCGAGTCATAATTTAAAGTAGAAAAAGAACTGTTTCGAAACTCATTAAAAACTTTTAGAAGGAACAATAGTTCTTCTGCAATTGATTTATGTATTGTTAGAACATAATTCATTACATTGATTAAGATATGTTTACATTATTCGCCGGATTTTGATTACAGTTATTGTCTTCATCAATCACACCTTTAAGAACGTGGATGCTTTTTTCTCAGTTACTGTACACCGTTTAGCGTTGATGAATAAGAATGCGAAGGAATGGAGTACTGCACAGAACACTTTCCAAGAATGTTTCTAACAACTCGAATGAAATTTGGAGTGTTTATATAAAAAATACAAATAAAAATACGTTTCATAGCTCAAAAGGGCCCATATTTTTGATACATATTTAGATACAGTTTACAATGTTTCTAACCCATTAAATTTTTTTAAATAAAATGACATTTTCTTCCCAACGATGTCCTTTACTGTCTTGATAAAAAAAATGAATTACTAGTTCTTATTTTAGAAAAATGATTATGGAAATAAGAATTAAAAACTTAAATTTGTAATAATTTTAACAATTTTGTGTTTTTAATTATCATTTTTAGTGAACCAGAAAAAAAAACATTTTTTGACACTTCTATTGAAATTCTTATATTTCGTACTACTGAAATGACTTACAGAAAAATTCGTACAGATTTATTGAGTATTTTATAGTTTTTAAAAATTTTTCCTCTTTTTTCGATTCATTGTTTACAAATAAAGTTCCCATGCAATGTATTTACTGTAATTTTAAAACATTTTAGCATACACATAAAGTAAATATACAGATTAAATTTCTACAAGTGAATAAAATCAATTTTTAAAATAATTTTTTCAGTAGTTTTGTTTGTTCAAGGTGTTAAAGATAGTAACCAGAAATGCTTTCTGAAAAATGTTTTTTTTTTCCCAATAAGTATATCTATATACTTAAAGAAAAAAAATACATTTTGAAGGGAAAATGTCTATTTGGGGCTATACCGTGCCTTAGGACACGAGAGTTGTTGTCACTAGATCAACCCAAGTTATTCTTGGCGATCGAAAAAAAAAAGGAAGGGGGGGGGACAAAATTACTTTTCGAAAAATTTCACAGAAATTAATTCTTTACCGCCAAACTTCCGTCCGTCCCTTGAGGCTACGAAATGTGTATATACAGCGACTGGAAATTGGAGGAACGATGCCAAAAAAAGAAAGGTCAAAAAGTGAACTGTTTAATAGTTTTTAGCCGAAGTTATCAGAATTATCTTTTAAAAAAAATGTTCTTCTCTTAGAGGATGTTGAGAATATTTATGCATTCAAAGAAGAAATTTTTTTGAAAAAAAAAAAAAAAAAAAAGACTATGTATCCAATATGTAATGTTTTTTTATGGGTGACTTTTTAACTGCAAATGATGCACTGATAAATACAAGTTCCCACTAGAAATATACTTCTTTTACACACACAAAATCTCTTGGCAAAAGTAAATAATAAGCCTCCCTTGTGAGCGAATGACAAAATAATTTAATTTATTCAATTGTTTTGCTGTCAATTTAGTTGGACGACATTAAAGGTGATCACGTGTCTTTCTTGTTAGTTAAATATTTTTAAGTTAATTTACAGATATTTAACTTTCTTGTAGTTAAATATCTTTCAACCGTGTGATAGTTATTTTATTTTCCTTCTCTTTTAAATTATTTTGATTCACCAGTTAACCGTATTCGATATGAAAAATGATGTAAAAAGGGTAAGCTACGATACTATGTATTTTATTCATATAAAAACAGAGAATATATTTCACTCTTTTAATAACATCTTCTTAATTGAAATTGAAAAAAAAAATTACGATTGTAAATATTTTAGTAGCTTAACGCTGTATTTAATTTTCAATACATCAAGAATGTTGTGTAGTTTTAATTACAAAATATCAAATAAACTAACTTTCACTAATACATATATATAAATCTCCTTTCATCTGTCTTGTTAAGAAAAGTATTTACTAAACAAATATATTCTAGGAAACAATTATAGTACGTAGGTTATTTTAAATTAATTATAAAATAATATGCTATATTCAACCGTTTCTACTTAGTGATCATGGTAGTATAAATAGAAAAATGAAAACACTTGACTGAAGTGCAGAAAGTTTGAGTAACGTTGTGAACTACTAGAGAAATATCTGTAAAACATATTTTGCGTTAAAAAATGTAATATAAAAGAAAATAACTGTTTTTCGATTCACATATTTTGCATTAAGAAATTTTGTATCTTTATTGTAGGTTTATTTTGGTCAAGAAATAAATGAAATTTAAAGTAAAGGCTTAAGAAATATTAAAATTATTATTTAATTTCTTTCGTAAACATTTCCTAAGATTAGCTGTTCGATTATATTAAAAGGAATTTGACTGAATATTATAAATAAGTAGGAGATCTTAGTACAAATCAGCAATTGCATTTTTAGAACAGTTTTCTATAAATTTATTAGAATACCAAATAATAATATTTTTTGAAGAGTAATATGATTTTTTGAAAATATTCATGCATGTATTGTTATTAAAATTATAAACTCCATATTTTGTTATTTTGAAGGTTGTTACGCGCGAATAATTTTGTAAGGAATGAAGGACGGATAGAAAAAAATGCAATAAATTTGAAGGGAATAATCAAAAATGAATTTAATTTAATGCTCCGCAAATTCAATACGATGTGAAGAATTTGCAATGAAATAAAAAAGTTATTTTCAAAAATTAAAGAAATAAAAATAATGCGAATTCGAGTAATATCAAAAAGGTTCATTTTTCTCTTTACCAAAAAGGAAGATAAATAAATACGATATGCCATGAGACAAATATGGTGATCTCACACTATTTTAGAACAATCCGTAATGCTTAAAAATATTTTATATTATCTTTTGGTTTGGTTTTACAAACGTCGCACTAGAAGCAACGCAAGGGCTATTGGCGACGGACTTCATATTTTGAAACTCATTCAAGTGACAAGGACGACACCTGAGCTGACATCCCCTCCAAAATTCCACACCAGGCCAATGTGAAGGCATTGAGCCGAGACAGACTTAACGTTCATCAGCCCCGGCTACATGACGAGGTGACCAAGGTTCGAGCCCTCGATTCGACGAAAACCGCAGGCATGAGTTCGCGACCATAACCACTAGTCTACCGCCGCTACATGTTATCTTTTTGGATTCAGTTAAGATTGAAGGACAAACTAAAAAGTACATCCTTTTCTTTATTTAAATTTCATTTCAAAACACCACAATTGTTTGGCGAATTTCTCTCTGCTAAAAACACTGCAAAGGAAAGAAATTTTCGTAGATTAAGGCCATCAAAAACAAACATGAATGCCTAACAAATGCTTTAAAATTCTGTTTTTCATATTACTTTGAATCAATATTATTATTACTAGCTTTTATTTAACTTGCTATACTCACATGTATGTAAGTCTTTCCAGAGAGATTTCAAAATTTATATTCGAAATTTTGACCCACTTCCTATTATCCGATCAAGCTTAAATTTTGCATAATTTATAACTCCGATGACGATGCAATACTATAAAATGCTCAAGCATATGTAGTATTGAATCGTCACTTACATGAACTTACGATGAACTTAGTTGAACTTTTATGAACTTACATGAGATCTTGCATTTGGTACACAATTTTTAACCCACTTCCTGTCATTTAATCGAGATGAAACTTTGCCCACACGTATAACTCTGATGACAATACAATGATATGATATGTTCAAGCAGTTATGGACATAAAGGAGCCTTGAGGCCTAGACCTTGGAATTTTAACCCACTTCCTAACCTCTGATCAAGTTGAAGTTCTGCATACACGTATAACTTCGATGACGATACACTATTATTACGAACCAGAAATGATGCTTCTGTGCAACGTTGCTCTTACTTTTCAGAGATATCGCCAGTCACCGTGTAAAGGTTAAGCATTAACCCTTTCACTACCGGAGGGAGAAAGAGAAGTGCTTCTGTGCCGGTGGTTTCTTCCCGCGGAGTGTCACGCTGTGCCCAGACGATTTTAGATATTAAGCCTAATTCGGGGAAAAAAAAGACATCTTTAAAATTTGCTATTTATTAGAATATTTTGGTTTAAATATATATTATTTAAAATGCATTAATCGAAAATTATATGTTTTATACATAAAATTATTACATAAAAAATCATTTATTCTAAGAAAATACAAAATATACTTACATTTGTTACATAAATTTCATGGTAATGATGTACCATTACATGGAATATTAAGATATAAAAAATGATTCTTATTTTACTGTATGGTATTTTTCAAAACATTCTTCAATGCATAGTCCAATTCACATATTTTGTAAACTTATGACATTTTACGCAAGATTTTGAGCTAAGGGCACATCTTCTTCGTCCTTTTCCTCCCTTTAATGTCTAAAAAGAGATTTGGAAAATGCTGCCCAACGAAACGTAATGTATGTTTGACGTTTGAGCTAGGAATTTTTATATCTCGGTATTCCATATATTTTTCAATAATTTGACGAATCAATTGTGATATAAATTTTAGTAATGAAATTTTTTCGAATAAATTGTGATCTAATTTTTAGTAATGAAACTTTTTCGAATGAATTGTGATCTAAATTTTTGTAATGAAACTTTTCTAAAGTAACAGAGCTATCTACGTTCAACCCTGGTTTCTCTGTGAAAATAAGAGAATGTAAAGATTTTAAGCTTTGGCTCCAGTCATCATCCAATTCCTAATTGCTTGATTCGTCTTCTTCAATCTCATATATAATTGTACTTGATGTTTCAGAATCATCATCTAAGTCACTAAAACGTGCAGATTTACAGTATTTTCGCTAATATCACTGTCAGATTCATTCATTAATTCGCAAATCTCAGTCTCAGATAAATATTTTCTTTTCGTCATGACTATCACTACAAATAAAAGCCGACCGGATGAAACAAACAGCAAGAGCATCTGCTGCCAAAAGCCCTAACCTCCATAAACATCCACAAATTCTCATTTGGACTTCTTAGATGCAAGCAAGAAAGAAAAAGCAAACCGAAAGTAAGTGTACCATTTAAATCATATCTTTATATTTAAAGAGCCGCGGCGCAACACATGCTTTTAACAATTACCCTCCTCCTGATAGCCAGAAGTGAAATCTATCCCTATATCACCAAGGTCAACACTCCAAATAACCTATCTATATTTATTTCGCGGTATTGTAACGTCATCAGGTAATATTAAAAAAAAAAAAATCAAATAAAACGTTCTCATCAAGCGTATCTCTATCGATACGCCAATCTGCAGCAGATATTCTCGGAGGGTACCTAATGTGATTCGCTGGGCACAGGAGAGCAAACGCGAGGGTATCGCATGTGATACGCTGGGAGTAAACGAGTTAACTTCTAACCTTGGTATTGGATTCGGTAATCATTTTGGCAACTTGGCGAGAAACTTGAAGACTTAAGTGACAAAGTGAAGACTCTCGAAAATGCTGGAATCTTCCCAAAATCTAAGTAGGTTGAAAGTTATGAACTTTTTCTGAATTTTCCCTGAATTTAAGCCTGGTCGGAACAGCTATAAATACTGAGTGCGAAGCCTGAGCAAATCCGTTGGGAATTAGTCGAGTAAAGCTATCGGAATCGGCTGAGGAAAATCGCCGGAAAGCGGCCTGTATCTGCTGGAGAATCTGTCGAGACTGCAGGAAGCAGTCAGAGTCCATGCGAAGAATTACTTTGAAGGTTTGTCCGTAATGCAAACTAGTACGCTGATGAGATGAAGGTTGCTGATACAACTGTGATTGTCATTACAAGTGATGTTTTTTTCTTCCAATTGCTAATTGCCAAGTGATTGCCAATATCTTCCGTGTTGGACTGATTTCACTCGTACACCTACACGAGATTGAGATTTTTGTAACAATATTGCGGCATGCTCAACCAGTGACGGAATTGGGAGATGGCTTACATTTGTTATTCGAATTCTAACCCACTTCGTAATAAAGTTGAAATTTTGCATGCATATATAATTCAGATGGCAATACAATAATATTATGATATGTTCAAGCAGTTACGGACTTAGAGGGGCCTGGAGGCTCGAGCCTTGTAATTAACAACATTCAATTCAGTTGATATTTGCACACACATATAGCTCACGTAAATGCTTTTTAATTTTAAATCTCTGGACTAAAAAAGAATTAAATAAATAAATAAAAAAATAATCAAGCTTTCATTTAAAGATGAACTAAAAGGTATAAAATTATTTTCTTGAAATATAAAATAGCATATACAACTCATAAAAACTTGAGGTGCCTAATTACTGATAAATTAAATAGGTACTTACTTATACGTGAGATAAAAAGAAGTATTAATGGCTCAAGCTACTATAAATTACATATTGTTTTACATTTGAAAAAAAATTATTTTTATACCCTTTAATATATCTTTAAATAAAATTTTTAAAAATCTTTCTTTTACATATATTTATTTGTATACCTATTAACATACAAGCTAAGACTAAGCATTAATTCAAAAACTGAAAATTATTTCTTCCCACATGATTATTATTTTAGTTTATTAAAAGTTTCGATAGAACTTTCGCTTTAAAAACAAAATTTTCATACGTAAGTTGAACATAATGAAAATGCCATACATTATGCATGAGATTGGTGTGAAAAAAGAGTTTTAATAATTTTAAAATATTTCTCGAAAATAAAATTAAAAAGTGTGGACTTCTTTCCGATCAATTAGTATGAAATGCTTAGTAAGCTTAATTATACTACAATTATTACTTTTTTAAAAATATTTTGTTTTTCAGCGATACATAGGTGCTATTTTTGGAATATATAATTCATTAGGAAAAGTAATTAATGGCATTTTGTGATTACAGGTCTACTTTTAAACTCCATGAGAAGTTTTCAAAATTCTTCGCAGACATATTTTTTCCCACTTTCTTTCTATCACAAATGAACGTAAATCTTCGAAAAGCTCTTCTTATCCCCCCTCCCTGTTTTTCTGTTTCACTCAAAATATTGAATTACTAATACGAAGAGTGTTCCTATTATTAGCATTTTCAGAGCGTTTAAAATAAACGCATTTAAACAAATAAGACAATAAGCACACATTTTCTCCGAAAAATGTAGCGATTCGCATTTGAAAAAGAGAGATACGAAACTAAGATTTTTTGGTCATTATATGTTAGTAGGGGGAAAAAAGTTTACTCTTAATTACTTTCATTGCTCGAAAATTGCTATCTAGTTAATGACTGCAATTAGAAATAAGAAGTTTACATAAAAGAAAAAGAACTTATTTTATTATTTGCTTCCAGAATCGGATTTTTAAAAGCCTCGAAAATAATTAGGTACATTTTTAAAATTATAACTGAAATAAGAAATTCCATTTGGTACACATACACACTCAAGGAGTATTAAATTGTTATTTCCCTCTAACGTTAGATGGCAGCAATCCTCATAAAAATAGAAGAGTGTCAATAATTCAAACGTAATTACTGTACAGATAACAGTATTTATTATTCTTATTTCAATAACCTCATTAAGTTCATTTTACAGATTTTGTGTTCATACTTATTAAAGATTATATATATATATGTTTATCTTTATTATTGTATTTTAGTTTAAATATAACTTCAAATCAACTTCCTACACTTCCAAACGCAAACTCAGCATTACAACACATTTTTTTTCTTATGACCTCAAGAATATGTTCCATGTTGAAAACTGCTATGTCTTATTTAAGGCCACAATAGCCCAATGATTAAAGACATGGGCTTAATGCTCAGCAATTCTGGGTTCGAGTCTTGATTCCAGCAAGGCCATGATATATTGAAAAATGAAGAGTTCTGCTTGCTCAATAGATATAAGCCTTTAAGTCATCACGGGATGTGATATGGATCTTAAGAGAGTGAGATATCAGTTCAGATGCCATCTCGCTATTTCACCGTAGTCCAAGATTACAAGTTCCTGCGCATAAACTTTCTTCAGACTATATAAAGTGACAATAGTTTCGAGCAAACCTCCTTTAACCTAATACTTGCGCAACGCGGTCCAGATAATGCGTTTTTTTTCTTTCCACATCACAGGTTCGCTACAGTAAGGTTCAGACAATGCTTGTATTTTTCTATAATTCACTTTTTGAGCCATGCATAATGGGCACCTCCTTATTGCTGAAGGTAGGTAATGATTTCATAATCCTAAGAAATGTAATCTTATTGTTACTGCTAGGCAACAAGGGGGCTTGGAAATTGACTGAGAGTGAAAGGAGTAAGACCGTTACCTAGTATGTGGAAATTCTTTAAACACAAATGAGTGTCTGAATAAGAGATTGTCCAGATTATCAACTTTTCCTGGGAGGGGACTGGCTAGCCACTAATACAGTAGCAGCTTCCTACCTGGTGTAAGTTCGCGGTTGGTTCTCTTGTTAAGTCCTTTTGAACACAGTAAGAGCTTATTAATCTGACATTTAGAAGCAGCATGAGAAGTACTGCAGACGAACCTCGAAATTTTGAGTCTCGGTCAAGTGCTGAAGACGACACCCGAACTTGAACCTCTTTTTCCAAGCTTCCACACCATTCCAAAGAAAGGAACATTGAGACAGGTGCGCTAAACATGGGTCTTCATAGCCATCGAGTTTCTAATCCATTACTTAACGGAAGCGACGCGGCTAGCGAGTTCACTACCATGACTACTAGGCTAACGCAACCCTTATTGAATACAGATCTTAATACCTGTGGAATATATATATATATCCAAAGAAATCACTTTTACTCCAACAAAGAAGACCCTTGAGGTATGAAAAGCAAACAATACTTAATAACATATTATATTAAGCCTCAACTAATCGGATACTTTTAAATCTAATATTGGATCAAGCTTTGAAGTCGAAATAACACCAAGGAAACATCACGGAGAAAAAAGAAATACTCAAAAATGAATACCCAGAAGTACTCACTTTGAAATGAGTGTGTTTGTATTAGATTTGAACGTATGTCTTTATCGAATGTAAAACATTGCATTGATTCAAAACAAAAACAAAACAAAACAAAATGGTAAATCAACACTATCAAAAATTATTACAGATATTAAGGACTATAAAAGTTTCTGTAAGATATTGGTTTACGTATTTTAAAAATTGGGGTTCAAAAACAAATTATGGTTCGTTTAAATATTTCGAACTATATTTCGTATTTATCATGCTACACGCGGAAGAACACAGGAATATTAAAATGAATACATATTACGATTCAATGCTCCTTTAAAATTCTTATCATTTTTAAATGAAAATTCCTTTCCTTTTTAAGTGGCAATATTTTTATATTATTTCTTTAAATTTAAAATTAATTCCTAGGCAAGTAATAGGCCGAAACAACTCGTTTTTACAGACTTCTAGATTGGAGATTGCTCCGCTAATTATCCAACCTATTTAGTGTTCGATATTTCAACGTGGTTGATATGGATTTTGTATAAAATAAGTTAAAAGAGTGGAAGTTTGAAAAATATTAGACAAACTTCGAAAGGAAGTGCTTTATTTTTTATATTACATAAGTTTAATGTTGGTAAAGTTGTTAATTATACTCTATATATGATTTACGATTAATTTAATGATATGGTGAAAGTGATAAAAGCTTACCTTATTTTGGCGGATGATTTAAAAGAGGAAGTGTTATAAGTTTAATGCAATTTACTTAGATACTTAACAAATCATACTATTTGATTCATTCAGTTCAAAAATAAACTCAACTTCAAGCAGCATGTGCAAACACTAAGAGCACCCAAACAATATGGCAGCGCATGTTCCACATTGTTTAAATAAGATTTATTTTATTGTATAATACGAAATGCAGAAAAAAGCTATGCTTTCATATGACCATACTACATTGCTTTGATTGAAAACACTTGCGATATTTCTAAAAAAAATCTTGTTAAATTGATATTTTTTATAATCATAAGGAGACAAGCTGTCTAAGAAAATTTTAATTCACTAACATGTTGTTCTTTTATTTTATGATACGCATTTAATGTCAGTATAATGTTTTGTTGGAAAGCAGGTATGTTGTATATGGATTGAAAATTGTATGAAATCTACTGACATACAAGATGAAGCACCATAATTTTTTTTTCACATAAAATGTTTGTCATCTAGTGGGATATTTTAAATATTGTATTGCCAAATATTTTAAATTTTTAAATATTAACTGCACAAAACTGTAACACTTCGCCAATAATTAAAAATGGCACACATGTTTAGTAAGGAGAAAAAAAAACATTAAAATTCCTTGTATAACAATTTTTTTGAGATCTATGTATGTCCAAGTTTATAATTCAAGGCAGCAAGATATTTTAACAGACCAAACAGAAATTCTTACATGCAATAATTCATGCTATAATGGTAATGTACATTCTAAAAATATGGCTGAATTAATTGATTGCGTAGATGGCTTGCTTCTCTTTCGAAAAATTAAAGAATTGTTTCCACATAATATTGATGCATATTTAACATATTATTTATTGGAAACAGCACTGTTTGAAAAGCTTTTTCACTTATGTTTCGTTACTTCATGAGATGTTGCTGATTTGAAAGAAGTAAAAAAAATCTATTTAATTATGCAAAATATTAGAACTTCCTATATTTTAAATGATACTTCTTTGTACGTTACATTAAAACATAAGCTATGTTGTTCAAATGGGGATGAAGCAGATCTATAGTATGGATTAGATAGCAATGTTTATAAAAATTTTTTAAAAGAACATACCTTCATCAGTAGGAGTTAAAAAATTATTATTTTTATAATATTGTTCTTTCAAAATTATGAGCTTTTTATTTTTAAATGTCTGATATGCATGTATATGATATCGAAAATAAATTTTTCAAAAATCTGATTTGATTTTATTTTTTCTGAATACAATGAATCAATAATTTTAGGTATTAGCTTTGTTATGATGCTAATTCAAAAGGAAATATATGTTAGATTTAAAAAAAAGGCATTGAAAAAAAAAAGGCTGTACACTAAGTATTTTACTATGGAAAATCTAATATTCACCCTAATGTTTCCAAAATATTTGTTATGACTTATCATTAAAAGACTGAACTTTAAATAAAACTAGTATGTATAAGATTTTAACAAAACTATTTATTGCCTCTAGAAACATAAATGTAATTTTTACTGAACCGAATTGCTTCTAGCACCTTTTTCTTACACATTTGTTTTGAAAAGAATTTAATTCTTGAATTGAGAGATTTCGTTACAGATTTATTAAGCACTCAAATTGATTTAAATTTGAGGTATAAGTTCAAAGTACAGTTTATGATCACATAACAGTTGCATTTTTGTTTCTAAAAGTAACAGTTTTGTTACACACAGTAAATACAAGAATTTTGATTCGAGGTTTTGTAGTAAAAACTTCATAAAGTGTATGTTAAGCAATATATAAGATGAAGAAAATGAAACTTCCAAATAAAGGAGCGCTTATTTAAGTCCCTTAAAATTTAAGTTGTTTTATATTTTTCTGTTTGAAATTGGTATTCATTACAACAATAGTATCAAAAATGAATGCAATACGTACTCACTTTATTGTTTCATACTCATATTTGATGCAGTAATAGATTCACAAATGAATGCAATACATACTCAATATGTTGTTTCATTCTCGTGTTCGATACAGTAACAGATTCAAAGATTCATATATATATATATATATATATATATATATATATATATATATATATATATATATATATATATATATATATATATATATATATATATACATATATATATATATATATATATATATATATATATATAACATTAATCAATCAACTAACCCCGAGATTAACCATGAGATGGCGCTCTAGTAAACCAGCAACCAGGTCTTCTAGAGTACTAACCTTTGCTTGAAACGTGTCAAAATTTTAAGTCGACCAGAAACAGCTGAGTTATCGAGGTTGGAGTAAAGTCGTTTTGTAGTTTGTTTAAAAATAGAAAACCGAGTTTCAGCTGATAAAACATTGTTTAATGGTAAAACACCGTGCAAGGAACAATGGATTGAAAATGTTACCCGGACTTTACAAAGAACGACGTCGGTGGTTATGTCGTGATGAACGTGGTCGTACTGAACAAATGACGCGGAACGTCCGGGTAGACTCCAGGAAGCCGTTACACGAAAATGTGATGAAGTGACAAAATTATAATGAAAGATCGTAAAGTGAAGCTCCGTGAGATTGTGAGATGACACAGATATCATATGGAAGTGTATTTACTGAAAAGGTTTTGTATGAAGTGAAAAGGTTTTTCCTGCGAAGCTGCGATTGTTTCGATGGAACAAAACAGCAACGAGTCGATGATTCAGAAAGCTGTTTATCGGTATTTACTCGCAACAAAAAGATTTCTGCTGCGAAAAAAAAAAAAAATTGGGGGAGGGGAAAAAAAGATTTGGAAAAGCGTTGGAACGATTGTATCACCCTAAAAGGTGATTAACAAAAGGTGTTATGTTGATGAATAAAAAAAAATTTTGCAAAAAAAATGTTGTTTTCAATGTTAGACTCGGGAGTTATTGATCGATGTGTTATATATATATGTATATATATATATATACATACATACATATATATATATATATGTCTGTGTGTGCATGAAGGATTTTTCAGCTAATTATCAATTTATTAACTGCATTTTCAATAAAATTGTGAAACTAGTTCCACATTTTCTCTAAGGACGGCACCACGAATGAGGGTCATGTGAACGTCCCCTATTTCTGAACAAAACTGAGAGACGCTTAGCTGTATCCCTTCTTCCTTTTCGCCTTTTCCTCTTCTCCCGATGTAGCTAAACTCCAAACGCCAGCGCGCGTTTCAACGGCCATGCTACGTATGCCAAAATGCTACAAATTTGGGCTGCCAACCATATTTCTCCAAAGAACTAGTTAAATCAAAATAACCAGTACATAGTAATGTTGTAAATAGATTTACTTCATCTAATCACGAATAAAAGTAATGGCTAAATTTTATGTCTCATCATTGGATTAGTAAATAAATTGAAGTCATCCAAGGATCCGGAAAAGCAATCCCCCCTAGATTCCGAAGCACCAGGAGATGTCTTGCAAAACGGATACCTTCCTTCACAATTTATGGGCGTTCCACCCGGGATATTTACAAAATTAAAGGAAAATTCCCCGAGATGATTACAAGAAGAAAAAAATTAGACGCTCGCCCAGAGATCAAAAAAATTTCTGAGATGTTAACGCCGACCTATGCTTCTACAACAAGAAAAGCCAGTTTCCAGCGGTGACTGGCCCACTACAGAGAAAATGTGTGCCTCATCCACATTCACTACTACAGTTTTCTGCGACGACGAGTGTATCCCATCTACAAGTAAAACAGCCATCCAGGATCTACTACCAGTTTTTTGCGGCTTCAAAAAGGACAGCATCATCAACATGCATCAATTGCTTCTTCTTGTTTGTGATCATCATTTTCCCTCACTCAACCGTTCTAAGAATAACGTCAGTGTGATAATCTAAATTGTGTTTAATTTATGCTCTAAAACAGGACGTAGACCCCTGAAAGAGCACTAAGTGAAAAAAAAAACCAGTGTGTATTAGTGTGAAAAAATTTTATACTCAAATTCGGATAAATCTATAGATGTTGCATCTCCAAGGTCTGTGAAACACATTTATTTTTTCGGACAATCCGTTATATATAACTGAAGTGCTATGACTTAATGTTTTTAAATTATAAGAAGAAATATGTGAATTTAAAGTAAATTAAACGTATTATTTTCTAAGTGCATTTATATATATATATATATATATATATATATACATACAAATTGTGATACTTGAATTCAAAATCTAGGTGTGCATTTATTATTATTATTATTGGGTGTGTGTGAATTGATATGCAATCGTATTTCAAATCACTCAGCGTTTCCCAGGCGCTTAATCGAATAAATGCATAAGTAATTAGGCTCCCTGTCCAGAGAGCAAAAACATTACGACTTTCACATGAGATAACTTCAGCGTTTTACCTAAGCTATGATGTTCGCGGTTCTGTCACACTGAGTTTCAACGAATATCAACTTATAACTTCGTAAAGAAAAAAATGGGTTTGGCAGACTAGTGAATTCTGAAATAAGCAAATTGTGAAAGTGTATTCTCAAAATAAATGATTTTATTATTTTTGATTATTTGTTTATACCACTGTATGTCTGAATATTTTTGGTTATCTATTCTAAATGAATTACTTTACATTCTTTCATGATCTGTTTAGTTCTGTAGAAAAATACCAACAAAGGGATTTCAGGATGATATGATAAATAATTCTTTTTTAAAATAAGTACTTTAACAAATCATATTACAATAATCTGAAAGAAAATTCATATATTTATTTATTTTAAATATCCTTGCATTTACATGATTGTGTCAGTGATATATATATATATATATATATAAGCAAATTAACTAATCGAAATTCACCATAATAAGAGTGTTTATTTTAAAATCAATTATTATTATTACGCTGAAAAACGATTAAAGTATAATTTTTCAAATTAATTGATTCTATTTAACTATTTACATATTAATTTCAAAATGTCGTACCTCGCTTAAGGACGTTGGGAAGATATATTAATCCACGCGGAAGAATTAGATCTAATGCCTGATTCTTCAATGACAGTTAAGAAGCAGAAATACTTAATCATTAAAGATGCAGATTATGATGAGGAATTCACTTACGATTTGTTTATGAGTATAATAGAGCAGCGAAAATCAAAAGAAGAAATGGAAGAAAAATGTGCGCTTTGAAGCCCTTGCTATTGAAGAGAAACAACCTCAAGATCAACACGAAATTGAGCTGGAGTGATTAAAATTAGAAAATCTACTCAAATTACACATGACGGTTGAGAAAACCGACAATTCAAAATTACTAGGTAAGTAAATATCCAAATTTCCCCATAAATATGAAGATATTAGCTTATATTTAGTCTTATTCGAACGTCAAGTGCAACGAAAAAAAACATTGTACTGTTTCAAAAGAACATTGGGTTTCATATCTTTTAGGACTCTTACCTTCCGAAATTTCTCACATCATCGCACGTGAACCTGAGGAGATAGCAAACAACTACGACCATGTAAGAGAACTGCTGCTAAAATGATTTAAATTAACGCCAGAAAAGTTTCACCCGTTATTTACCATGTATCAAAAAGTTTATAGCCACACTTGGACCAATACTTATCACGAACTTGCAACATATTTCGATGGGTGGACATCAGGCTTAAAAATCGAATCTTTTGAAGAATTAAGAAAACTGATAACCTCAGATCAAATGAAACGTAGAGCTCCTACCGACTTCCAGGGACATTTTCTATACGAACTGACAACAATAAATTCACTAGCCAAATTAGCAAAAAAATTTGAAGAGTACGAAGTCATCAAGAGAATGCTAAATTAAAAGCCAGTCAATACGTATTTTAGGGGCAAACAAGATCAACTCGACGGATCCAAAATCGAATTCATGAAGAAGAAAGATGTTCAAGTTTAAATGTTTCTAATCACGCTCAAACGAATTACTCCAGGATCAGAAGATTCAACGATTCAGCGAAAAAGCCAAATACAAGCCAGCCGAAGAGAACAACAAATTTCACTAGAGAAACAAGCAAGCCTGCGGCAACATGTGCCACTATCAGTCAAGAAAGTCTACACACTAAGGAAATAATGTTTGGAAACAAGAAAATTACTACGCTTATCGATACTGGAAGTACCGCCAGTCAACTATGAGAAAATACCAGCAAAAGAATCATCGATCCAATGAAGCTAGCGAAGAACAAAATTCTCTTAACCGGCATAATTGAAGCTCAAGTCACTACGATGGAATCTTTCAAACAAGAATTTCAGATGAATGGAGAAAATTACACACTAACTTGGCATGTGGGACCTACAACAAAACTGAAGTTCAAAGCAGTCATAGGCTCAGATATTTTAGAACGAGCATCAGTCAACTTCATGAAGAATAGTGTAGAATTTGTTAAATATGAAAATCAAGCATTCCTGATGTATATACTAACGGAAAACGTCGAAAAATTGGCACTGAATCACATAAGAGATCCTGAATTCAAAAAAGAACTCAAGAAAATGATAGAAAGCTACAAGCCTGAAAAGACGGCAAGCACCGACGTCACTATGCGAATTATTCTGAAGGACGATGAACCAGTTTGTAAATCATCACGTCGAATAGCATTTACAAAGGAAAAAAAATAAATAAACAAATAGAAGAAAGGCTCAAAGGAGGCATCATATAACTAAGCTCATTAGAATACGCCAGTCCTGTCATAATGATCAAAAAGAAAGATGGAACTTCGAGAATGTGCGTCGATTACCGAAAACTCAATCAGAAGCTAGTGAAGATAAATTTCCTTTTCTTCTCATCGAAGATATTTTAGATACGCTTCAAGAAGCAAAATTTTACTCCACGTTAGATTTACGAAACGGTTTATTACACTTCAGCGTTGAAGAAGATGGCAGAAAATTCACGTCTTTTATTCATTCCAGATGGACTGTTCGAGTTCAACAAAGTTAATTTTGGGTTAAGCAAGAACCCAGGTGTTTTTCAAAGATTTGTCACAAGCATTTTCAAAGACGTTACACGTAAAAGAATTTTACTAAGTTATATGGATGACATTATTGTTCCAGCAAAAGATGAAAAGGAAGGACTCAAAAACATAACATTGTGTGTCGAAGTTGCAAAGAAATATGAACTGGGAATAAAATTTAAAAAGTGTCAGTTCTTAATACGAAAAGTTGAATTTTTAGGTCACATAGTAGAGAATGGAATCATCAAGATCTCAATCGCAAAGACATTAGCAGTTGCAAAGTTTCCAGAACCAATGACCATAAAGAAAGTACAAAGTTTTCTAGGATTAACAGAATATTTCCGAAAATACACCAATGTTTACTCAAAAATTGCGAAACCGTTAAGCGGCCTCACAAGGAAAGGAAATCCCTTCGTTTCTGGAACATGACAAAAAGAAGCATTTGTATTAAGGTTAAAGAAAATATAGTCTGAAAATCTGGTCTTACTCATTTACAAAAATGGAAGAAGAACAGAATTACGAAGAAAAGATGCCAAGAAGAATATAGAAGAAATAAAATCCGAAAATCGAAAAGTTTATAACAAGAATATAAATAAAAAAAAAGTATCTGCAGATGTGAAAAAGCTCCAGAATACAAAAAGAACGATCTGATAAAACCTTTTTCTATTTTAATACCATTTCAATATCAAATGTAAATAGCTATTATTAGGTGAAGCTCGCTTGATTTGATTTTATGCTATGTTATTTTCTTTTCATTTATTTGATATTATCTTGTGTTATTTACATTTATTGTACTTGCTTATTTACATTTTATATTGCTTTATATCAGTATTTTTATAATTTCTCGATGATAAAGGATTTCAAAAATTCATTACATATTTTGCTCCATGTAGAATATTGAAAAGTTATGAAATTCATTTTTATCTATTTTGTATTATTATTTTGGAAAAATATATGAAATATAATTAGTGAAGATATGCATATTGCAGTATAGCTGGAGACCGTCTCTATTTGGAGAGGTCGAACTCTATAGGATTTTCCAGCTAATTATCAATTTATTAACTGCAGTTTCAATGATATTGTAAAACTAGTTTTCAATTAAACTATTGTGGCACCACGTATCAGCGTCAAATGATCAAATGATAGCTTAAGCAACGCCCCTGCATGAGCTATCATATGACGAAAACTAAGAAGCCCTTACCTCTCCCGATGTTGCTAAATTCTAAACGCCAGCGCACGTTTCAATGCTCATCTCCATCTTGCTACAAATTGAAGCTGCCATCCATCTTTCTCCAAGGAACTAGTTAAATCAAAATAAACTGTACATAGAAATATCGTAAATAGTCTTACTTCATCTAATCACGAATAAAAGTAATGATTAATTTTCGAGCCTCGTCATTGGATTAGTAAATAAATCGAAGTCATCTTAGAATCCAGAAATGCAATTCTCTCCCTAGATTCCGAAGCATCACGAGGTGTCTCGTCCAAACAGATACCTCCTACACACAGAGAGAGACATATATATATATATATATATATATTTAGGATTTTCCAGCTAATTATAAAAGAATTAATTTTATTTTCCATTGTACTGTAAAATCAGTTCCTCCAATACTCGGTAGATGGCACCACGAATCAGCGTCATGTGATAGCTCATGCAGCGCCACCTATTCCAGAATAAAACTGAGTGACATTATGTTCTCGCTCTCTTTCCTCCACTTTCCGCTTCTCTTCTCCTTCGCATTACCCGCATCGGAAGTATGCTCCGAATGCCCGAGCGAGTTTTTACGCCCATCGCCGGTATGTGATAAAGGTTAATTAGACAGCCATCTATCCATCTCGGAAGAACTGTTTTCTCCTAATAGAGATAACCTGCATATAGTTCAATGCCGTTATATCTTCATCTCTCAAAATATTAAACGAAATAAAACAAGTTGAGCCTCATCATTGAATTCCTACAAAATCATCATAGAATCCGGTAATGGAATTACCCCCTCCCCTAGACACCCAGCCCTTTGCTTAAGAGCAATGATTAAAGATTCGGGATGCACAATCTGTGTAGATTCGAAATGAGCAATCTCATCCCCTACCGTCTCTCTCTCTCTCTGTATATATATATATATATATATATATATTTTTATATAAAAATAAAAAAATATATTTAAAATAAAAAAAAAAAAAAAAACCCACAAAGAACAATCCAATATTTAGACAATTAGATTGATAAAGAATAATAACTTACATAGACAAATATCTTACAACAACAAAATTTTCACATTAACGTACGATTATTTTACCACTTTTAAAACCAAATAATGTACAGTCATCTATCAGGGAAAAAGAGTACTGTAACAAAAATTATTTTAAACGATTTTAATTTAACCAGTAAGGAATCATAAATATATTTTGAAAAAGAAAAACTAAAAATTATATTTATTATTTTTGAAATTTCTATCAAGGAAATTAATAGGAAAATTAGCATCCAAACAAAAATTTTCTTAAACATGTCAATGTTATTGTAAATACCTTGTGTTTTAGTCACCCTTCTATCCGTAATTATAAAATTCTTTCCAATCCCAATATTCCGTAAAATTTAGTTGTAAATTAAATTTTTAGATATACTTAAACTTAAAAACTCTGAAATAAGGGAACTTTATGATTACCTGAAGAAGAATGGTTCTTTCATCATAAATATTATGTAAAATTTTATTACTTTCTCATATTAAAGAAATATCTAAAATTTCGTTTAATTTATATTAATATTAGCGTGCAGTACATTTAATACTTTGAATAAAAAGATAATAAAGGTTTATAATCTTTATTATTATTAATTTGAAAGGAGATAACATCATCAATTTATCGAAAAATTCTAAAATTATTATAATCATAAAAATTATTATTATAAAAATATAGTTAAATATTACCTAAAAAATTAATTGCAAAACTATCTTGTGGTATACATTTAATCTGTTTATAAGTCTTATCGCTAAAAAATATATACTTTTCTTTTCAGTCTAGCAAAACTGAGTAATTTAATTTTTCACATGAAATAACCTCATTAACATTAAGTTTTATTTTATAAATTTCTTTTAGAGCTTTAATAAGATTTTCTAAGCCTATAGAATTCAAAAGATCTTCGAAATCATAGCAGGAAACAGTATAAATTTGATTATTATATTGTATTTTAATATGTCACCACAATTTTTAATATTAGCAATTTATCCACAATATTTTGCAATTTTCTACCAATACACATGCACAAATTAAATAATACTGTGACAGCCACCATAACTGTAACGTTAATGGGACTGCTAACGCCACCTGTGGTGACGTTGAGAAAGAAAGACTTCTTCCCAACCTCTAATTGTTGTTGTGCATATGTATGCGTGTTGCGGGAAAATGTCTTATATGTATTCCTTATAAGTATTACTGTGATGTATCCGTCAGCTGTGAACCCAACAAAACAATAAAAAAACATTACTTTTCATCTTCTAATCTTCATTCAAAATTCCACGCACTCATGCCGCGCGCTGCATTAAAATATAAAAAAATTATATAAAAATTATTAGAATTAAAAAATTAAAAAAATAATTAAATTCAAAATTAAATAATAAATTAAATTTATAACAAATTAAAAATTAAAAAATTAGTTAAACAATTTAAATTCTTTAAATTATACATTGTTGTGCAAAAAGTAACAAATTATAACGACTTAAAAATTATTAAAACTAAAAATAAACTACAAATACTACAGAAATGATAGAAAAAAATCAGCAAAATGTCAAAACAATCAAGATAAGAATATTATCCATGTTTCAAATATAAGGTTTAATGAAATACTGAAGTAATATTATAATGAAAAGCAACCATAAATTTACTATGAACAAATTATTCATAACTTTATTTTAAAATAAATATAAACCATTAATAATAATTACAACCAAGTTAAAAACAAAGTTTCCCAAAAAACAAAGCAAATCTCGAGAGAACAGAATTATGGAAAAACAAAAATAGAGATAATGTAATTTAATTATTATTCAAAATGTACATATTATTTCGCACATGTGATGGCGCTTCACCACAGGGATTTTCTTGTGAAAAAAAATTGAAATATTTACGGACACATCATCAATTAGCCAAAGGAAATTTAAGTAATGACCCTCAAACTTGGCGACAGATATGGTAACTTTGGCGACAAATGGAAAGCATCCAAATGTGCTGGAGCCTAGCCGAAATATTAATCGAGAAATTGATTAGAAGCTGTCGGGCCTTAGAAGTGAAACGAACTGGATGAAATTAAGCAACTTTTATCTGCCGGGAGATATCGGAGCCTCCTTCTCTGGAAGGGCAGCGTATTACTGTGGAGGTTGTCCACAGTGAGAACCAGTAAGCTGGTTAGCTAAAAGTTGCTGATATAGCAGTGACTGTCTTTAAAAGTGCTGTTTTTTCCTGTATCTGTGTCACTAATTTGTACAAGTCCTGTGTTTTCTGTTGCTGCTGTTATTGTCTGAAGTTCTGCTACCTGTATGTTCACCTGGAGACTTACGAATAAAGCGTCATTTGTCATTATCCTCCCCTTGTGTTGAAATGATTTCTTCTCCACGCACTGCAGAAAATTTTTTCAACAATATATATATATATATATAAACACACACACACATATATATTGTTACGTACTAACGCCAACTTATTTATTGTTTGTGGGGAATGACAAAACTCCAAATTAAGAGTGCAATTAAGAGCGCTATATCACGCACAACATTTTTATTGAACAACTCTATGTACACTCACTACCAAATGTATTATCCTGCAACAATCTGGTCTTACTTGTCACAGCGCTATCTATCGGCGTAATATTCTTACCTCATTGGTTATTCACAATACCTTGGGGGTCGTAACACACACACACACACATATATATATATATATATATATATATATATATGATAAATTAATTTTCCTAGTCTAGTCGGCACTCTTCCTAGAGGTCGCTATTCCAAAGAAGACGGTGTGGAATATTCGGGAGACGTTGCTATGAAAACGTGTTGGCCGAGCAAGGCAATCAATCAAACTCAGAAGTAACCAACATTTCCCTCAACTGTAAATTTGAATATTTTTTATTACATTTTTATTTCCAAGTAAACTCCATACTTAAATGCTTTGCTCGTCTTAATTTTAATAAATCTGAACAAATTTTTCTCTGATTTAATTCTTTACTTCTGGGCAAGTTTAATTCCAAAGTTCAGTTCAATAGCAATATTTATTCCAAATATTAGTAGCCAATCCGTAGTATGGCTATTACGGATGAAAGCCCTAAAAAGTTAAGAATCTCGAAAAATATTTCTACTATAAAAAAAGGAAATCCGGGGGCGAGAGACAGAGTTGAGAAGCAAGGAGCAGACTTGGAAAGGTTTTATCTGAAAGATTGGCGGGATCCTTCGGCAAAAGCGAGGAGGTGCCTTTAAGCATATGGATGCTAATGAATTATAGCAGAGTTGGTCTTTTGCTGGAATTAGATATATGTAGTTTGAGCGCAAGGGCTCTGTAAACATATTGTGGAACTATTAAGATTGTTTGGCATTTGATCAAACTAAACCTTTGTGAATGATCAAGTTTCACAATATACCTAGAACACCAACTATAATTCAAACCATATATATCTATGTGTGCATGTTTGAATTGTAGTGCGTTAAAAAGATTCTTTCTAAATTTAAGAAAAAGAAGTATCAGAGTATGAGTATACATCTATCTGATTATTGCCATACATGCAGCTTGATGTGTTTCATCGTAACCTGATAAAAGTTTTTTTTTTACTGATAATGCATGCGTTGTAAATATATCTCCTCTAATATAGGTTTGACGTGAAGTTAATTCGTGCACAATTTTAGATACAAAGAGGTGTCTATTCAATCCATTGAATATTGAGGCAAATTAAAATTATGTTGCTTTAGCAACATGACAAAACTGTTTTTGTAGACACACTTTGTCATCTCTGAAAGACTCGCAAAGCAATGAAATATACTTTGCGCAACATCTCATTATTCGACATTTGTATGGGTGCTTCTTCTACTTCAAAATTCTGTTCACCATGGTTATTGGAAGCCTTAGATATTGAGTACGTTTGGTACAATGAGTTTTCGGAAGGTATAACTATCGTTATCTTTTTTGAAACAGTGTCTTTTCTCCAAACATTCAAAGGTTTTCCCCTGTGGCTTTCGTTTACTCTTTATGAGTGTAAATGCGCTAGCATATCGATTTATGCTTACTGATTCGTGCTTTAAAGGGAGGGAGGAAGATATTCTATATCTTATATGTTTACGAGACATCGAATGTAATTTATTTTTAAACGTATTTTTTTTTTTTTTTTGGATATTTTGATGTAGGGTAAATATTTTTTAAGTTAAAAATAAATAAAAAAAATTCTAGATCAAATTTAGAATTTAAAGGAAACAAACAGCAATTTAAAAGTGATATTACTAACTATTGAAATAATTCAAGATTAATTAACAATGAAAAGTAGCAGAGTCCTTAATAGTTTTTATAAAAGAACGTAATTTACTTTAGGTTTTTTTTCGCACAAAAGGAATTATATTTTTAGATAAATTAGGATTTTTAAAAACTTGCTTTAAAGTGTTTCATATCTCCTGTTCTCCCCTTTTTCTCCGTTAAAATTTTGTTCGGTTTATTTCTCATAGTTCTGCATTCATTTTGATGCATATCTCGTAACTATTAACTGGAATGTATTGGTTTCGTATCCTGATATCAGCTAATATTATCGTAATAAATATAGTGTGGCATATATTATACATCGCACTAAATATTTCCATTGAGTTTCAAACCGCTTGTTGACTTCTCCGAAGTTGAGATTTCAGTAACTTTTCAAAATTACCGAGAGTCTGTTGTATTGTCCTAGCTTGAAGGAAATTGTATTAATTAAATAGCCAGTTATACTTCACCAATATTGTTTATTAATACTCAAAAAAAAATCTTAGGTAGCATTCTGAGTGCTGTGCTAACCGATTATTGTCCCTGGAGCATGACTGAGAACAATAAAGAAAGAAAGAAAAGGAAATACGATGCGAATTCTAGCGAAACAAATCATTGGTAATATTTCGTTGGAAATAACGTGTTTATAAAGATGTTCAAAAGTTTTTCAGCATTTCGTAATGTTAAGGTTTAATATTTATCTCGTAAGTTGGTACTTTTCGGACCTTTGACTTTTTTTATTAATGAGATGAGGAAGTTTAGATAGCAAAAATTTAAGTTTCATTATCATCATCTGACTGCAGTTCATGACTGAAAATTATATTGCTAAAATCTATTTGTTCTGCTCTAGCGCGACAATGCGAAAGTTTAATTAATTTAGAATTGTTCGAATTCCGTGATGACTGAACACAAAACTATATTTTCTGACTTACGATTCATTGTTCCAAGTATGTAAAAATGCCCTCGAGTACGAGTGTGGAATACGAAAAGCAGCCATTTTAAAAATACAAACCATTCTCAAACTGGATATAGGTTATGAAAGATCATCTGAGAAGTAGTAATTTTCAGAGATGTTACCCTGAACAAAAGATGTAAGATGAAGATTAGTTTTTTGCCTTGCACCAGTCAAGAATAATTCCTCATATCTGTTAAAAGAAGGGCTATGGAACAGATTGACGTTTTGATTTTATCGTGACCCGTCGCATTTGACATGTTTTTATGTTGCAATGTTTACATCTATGACCTTGATGGGTACTATCCTCACTCTTTATATATTTGATTAGCCTCTCTCCTATTAGAGATGGTGTGTGATTAAGATGCCTTCTTAATTCCTTAAAATGTTTCCAATACAACACCTCGTATCCTCTTTCATGCAATAGCTACATAGGCTCATGTTCTAAATCCTATAGATACTGAAAAGTAATAATCGCCTACATAAAATCAAAAGATAAAATTTTTGTGGTGTTGGATGAAGGTCTTAAACTAATTTGGAAATTCAACTTTAATATGAAATTTCTCTTTATTATTTTTCTCCACCACAATTCTGCCCGCTTCAAATAGTCTCTCCTCCCTCTCAGTCAATCTAGTGAAGTTAACTCAGAGACTTCTCTCTGAATCCTAACCGCAGTGAACAGCTTCAGCGAGCACTTAACCCTTTAGTTTTTTTAGTTTTAGTTTTTATTAACATCGCACTAGAAGCAACACGCGGGCTATTGGCAACGGACCTCGTAATTCTGAATCTCGGTCAGGTGACGAGAACGACACCTGAGCTGGCACCCCCTCTCCGAACTTCCCCACCACGCCAACGGGAAGACTGTGGGCCCCAACAGATTTAACGTGCATCAGCTCCGGCTACACTGCGGGTCTTTGGCAGCCAAGGATCGAACCCGCGACTGAACGAAAACCGCCAGTCACGAATCCGAAACCATGACCATAGGCTACCACGGCCACACTGAACCATTTAATATAAAGGGCTTTTTCCATTTACTGAGTAAAACGGAGACATCCAGTTCAATAGATTATGTCCCATTAATTTAAAAAGCCCTTTAAATATGATTTTTATTTTGAATTTTTTTTAAAATTCATTTTTAAAGTTTTATCTTTCATTTGAATAATGAAATTCATAATGATGTATGCTTGAATTCAATAACGTTAAGAAAGTGTTTATAAACTGCTGTTTGTAGAAAATGCAACACCATGAAGGAATCATCAGAATCAAATGAAATTCGCAGCAAATGTCAATTATAGGATATTATGCAAATTAATAAAGTTTCAGAGCCATCGCGCGTGCGCGGCGCGCGCAGCGCCCTCTGAATTGATGCTGAAAGCGTATAAATAGTTGTAAAGTGGACGTTGAAAAAGTCTATGATTATTTGTTAGTGGCAAAGTTTAGTGAGACCTGAGTATGCCTCCGACGGAAGAATAAGAAATTCAAGCAACTTACGGAGTTTGAAACGAGGGAGGATAATCGGCCTTCGAAGCGAGGATTTTCCTATCGCAGCAGCAGCTCGTATGCAGCGGAACAGTTCCACAGTGATGCGAGTTTGCAGCTGGGACCGACGAGCACCGAACAACTCGAAAACAGGCACTGGACGACAGAGGTGACGTCAGAGCGCGATGATCGAGACACCTGCGCTGGCGGTGAATGATCGCACAGCTTCCAGGCAGCTGGCGCACGTTGGCTTACGCTCAGGTGTCAAATGTCGGCTTCATTACCCGTCGCCGCTGCTGCGCCGTGGATTGCGGTGCAAGGTTTATACAGATTCCCCCACGGCGAATCATCGACGGTACGGCGGGCGGCTCTTATTGAGACCAGAACGAGCCGATTGGCACCAAGTTGTCTTTTCAGATGAATCACGCTTCACAGGACCCATGATCGTAAGTTCGTGTTGACGTTATGCCGGTCAACGCCGCCTTCCTGAGTGTATTATTGAACGACATAGTAGAACACCCGGGTTATGGTCTGGGTGCGATTCATCGCCATGATCCAATTTGATACGAATTGAAGGTAATCTCAATAACAGGTACGTCCGTGAAGTGCTACATGCCCGAAGTCGTTCTCTCCAAGGCATCCCTGAGCTATCTTCAGCGGGATAATGCACACATGTTGTGCGGACTGTTCGAGACTTCTGTTCAGCACAACGCATGCAACTCTCTTCCTGGCCTGCTTATTCCCGATATATCGCCTATTGCAGCACGTGTGGGGTTGGTCGGCGTCTCGCTCGTGATCCGTCCTGCAGTTTCCAAAGACGAACTTTGGTTGCGCATGTTGATATAGATTCTTTCCTGGGCAGATATTCAACATTCGTTTGACTTGCCACGTCGTATAGCAGCACCTTATTGCAGCGCATGGTTGAACCAAATACTGATTTCGCTAATTTGTTTCTCTTTGTTTTGAAAATTTCCATCATTTATTTGTATCAGCAAGCACAAGTCGTTTCTGCATTAAATTTCATTTGATTCTTGATGATTTCTTTTGGTGTGTGATTTTCTACAAACAGCAGTATATATATATATATATATATATACATATATATATATATATATATATATATATTCTTCATTTTAGAACAGGAATTCCGAATACCTCTTAACTTCTTCTTTTCTCTCTTCCTATAAAAACTCTCTCAGGTTCAAGAGCAAAATTTAAAGAAACATAGAAGAAGAAATCAAGTGAAAATTTCATTTATCTTTCCTTGCATTACAAGGAAAATGAATTGACCTATAATAATAAATTATTATCTGCAGTTCTTTATTGTTCGAATACCTCTATTGGAAGGACAGTGAAATAAATTCACGTGTTTTTACTCTGCGGTTACTTAGAAAAGTTTGCTATTGGTAATCAATAAAACACTCTCTTTTATTACATGTAATTAAAACAGTCAAGTGGATCATTTTCATTTCTTATTAAACTTATCTTACCTTTACTTCTTATGAGCTACGCATAAATGAGATGATGCTAGTTGAAAATATCCTTACGTTTCCTGAATTGCGTTTCCAATAAACATCAGTCGTCAAAAAATGTGACACTTAGCAAGTTTAATAACTTCTACAATATTCATCGTGCAGGACAAAATTTTATGTTATTATCAATAGCTCACATTATTATCTTAATGGATTATTAATTAACTTTCAAGAAATAACTCTCTGGTGACGGAAATATTTTGCAAAATTAGTTAGGGAATGTTCTGAACAGTTTGTGTTTCATATTTCATTTGTGGCCACATAAGTCATGGAAGCAGAATTGCGGTGGACGTCGTTTTCGCCGAGTTGTGAGATCAAGCCTTGATGCCACTAAAGACCCCTCGTGCAGCTAGTATGATGCACGTTAAATCTGTAAAGGTCTCAAGTTTTTTCAATGGCGTGGTGTGGAAGTTTGAAGAAGGAGATGCCAGCTCAGGTGTCGTTCTCATCACTTGAAAGAGGTTCAGAAATACGAGATCCGTGGCCAATAGCACTCGTGTTCCTTATGAGTGTGACATAATAAACATTTACATCACGTCAAATTTCATTTGTATCTAATCACTAGGCTGAAAGATGTACAAATAAGCAATTAGGAAGAAGAATTATCATTTAAAAAACCGCAATGAATTTTGCAAATAATGATTTACAATCACTAAAATACATTCAAATCTTTGCTTTTAAATTACTGTAAATTTAAAGTTTCAGTACGATTTCAAATATTTACGCCAGAAAAAATGAAACTAAAAAAATATTAACAAATCTACTAAGGTTATTATTAAGTGGGTTTTCTCTTACTACGACAGTCTCAACGAAGCTTTGAAGTTTATTTCCTGTTAAGTTTTCTTTAGTAAAAAGAGCTGAAATAAAAAGTTAACTTTTATTTATAATGTGTACATTTTTTTATATTGATGTATTTCAATAGTTTTCAATTTAACATCAAATCTATTATTTATAAAATGTAAATATATGTTTTAAGACACGTTAAACGGAGCCAATAGTGTTTTTGTTTCAAAATTGAGATCGATTTGTATTAGTGTTGCTATGTTAATTCATTAAAGGTTTAAAAATCTTATAGACCAATAAATTAAAAAAATTTAATGCCAATAAACTTAATTCAATGAATGAAATCTACTAGAAATGTCCCACACAGCAAGCGATCCTGCAGACACAAAGACTTTCCAAAGCAATTTCAATAGAGTAATGAGTGTCAGTCAGCAAGAGCAGCAATCTTTTAATGATGAATATTTATTGCGAAAAGAGAATCGAAAAACATTTATTCATTTTGGATATTGTGAACAACTGTTCAATGTAGCTTTAAAATCTTGATATAAATGCACATAGGATTACATTGGTTTTATGAACGTCGCACTACAATCTACACGAGGACTATTGGCGATGGATCTTGTAATTTTGAAACTCGGTCAAGTGACGAGAACGATTCCTGAGCTGTCACCTCCCTCTCTTAACTTCCACGAGAAAACTCTGAGCCTCGACAGATTTCACATGCAACAATCCCGCTACCCACGACTCGACGGAAACCGACGAGAGCGAGTCTGCGACTATGATCACTAGGCTATTGGAGCTACATAAGATAATAGGAATCTGTAAATAAAAACTTTTTCATTTGTACTCTATCTTTTATTCTAACAATAATTTATTCTACACAATTTTTTTCTCCCGAGAACTGTAGAATTGGATTTCTTTTTCTTCCACTTCATCGTCTGGGAGACTATTAATATGGAGTAATGTATTCTATCCCAGTATTTCATATCGGTTCTCTCTGTAAGGACACTGAAGCATATTTCAGAAATGTAAGCACGGCATTTTTTTCCTATCATTTCAGGTGTAATCTGCGATAACAAATGAACTCAACAAAAAGGACTTTAACAAATGTTCGCTACTTATTCATTCACTTACATAGCAAACAAAATGTGATGCCCACGTAAAAATGCATTTCACTTCATTTGATTAAAGTGCCAATTTAATTTCGGCATTTTCGGGAAAATTACATCGTGCTCGTGGAACGAGAGTAATATATTCACGTGACATTTCTGAAGGCTATTGATAGTTAATGAACCAAAATTAATGCGATTCCAGCGAAAATTTAAAACATTTTCTCGGGGGAAATGTCCGCACGTGGGCGAATGGAGCTATCTTGCCTCGTGTTCTGTGAATTTGCATAATTTAACAGATGCTTGGAAATAATAGAGAACTTAAGCTATTTTAACTATTCGATCAACTTTTTTAAAAAAGAAAAAGGATCAAGATCTATTTTTGGTTTATGAATGAAGGAAAATTGGCGTGTTAGGGGAAAATAAATATTTATCCTTTTTTTTTTTTTTTTTTTAATCCTGTTATTCGAAAGAAAAGTTTTATGTGAATGCATACTTCAACATTAGGTCATAGAATAATCGAAAGAGATTAAATCTTTTTCATATTTTAAAACAATCAGTCAAAAAAAAAAAAAAAAAAAACACGTTTCGAAATATTTTTAGGTTTTTTTTGTTTTTAATTTTTTACACTGTAATACTTATAAAGAGTTCAGGGAAATATTATATGCACTCATTATTTTTTCTTGTTAACAAGCATTTTTAAGAAAAAAATTTGTAAATATCTCGCTTAAACTAACCAAACTGTTAACAAATTTTAAAGGTAAGCAAGCTTTTGAAATGGGAAATAACATTTAAAACATTTTAATGTTTTTACTTAATCGATAATTTATAAAAATTGTAGGGTATTTTTTTGCTGTTAAAAATTGTCTCGTTTATTTTTCTAACTCATTTATTTAATTTAATTTGAATCTGATTTTACATCTTAATGATCTTAAGTTTCCTTTTGTTACCTATTTTTTTGCCAGTGGTTGAAATTATTATTAAATGCTGTATAAAAAGAACATAGCTGTATCATAGAATATAATTTTTTTTGTAGAATTATTAGGTTCAGCCAATTTTTCTGTCAATTAATGTTGGTTTGCTTTATGGAGAGTCAAAAATATCCATATTTCACTTAAAAGTTAGAGTTATTTTTTCATTTTTAGTACAATTTACTACATTTTATCTTCTAATTAATAGAATGTTGTCAACATTTTATTATTCTCTCTTATTACAAAAAGATGTTATAAAGCCATACATTTTTTGAATACTATCAATTTGTTTAAAATATAAGGAAAAAATATCATCATTTGTTTATTAGATTTAACTGAAAAATTTTCAGTTTTTTATTATATTATTATAAAATAAACATTAAAAAATTATTTGTAAAACATCGAAATATTTTTTTTTCAAAATAAAAGGGTATAATCTAGAATTTTCTAATAGAATAATCTAAAATGAAAGCTTGTTTTTTTCCATTTTTTAATTTCTATTTTTTAGAATGCACTTTGTTTCGACTCAGGATTGGGATTATTATTGCGTTATTAACGTCTTATTGAGAAGCAACACGAGGGTTATTAGTGACGAACCACGTAATTTTAAGCCTCGTTGAAGTGCCAACTCAGGACGACGCGTGAGTTGGCCCATCCCTCTCCACACTTCCACATCACGACCAGTGGTTTTTGTCAAGTCGCAGATTCGAGCCTTTTTGCCACAAAAGACCCGCTGTATAGCCGGTGCTGATGCACGTGAAATCTGTGGTAGCTCCCATGCTAATGGGAGCTACTAAAGTAGTCCTCCCATTAGCGTGGTGTGGAAGTTAGGAGAGGGATGTTAGAAGAGGGCCAGTTCAGGTGTCTTCCTCGTCACTTGACCGAGATTCAAAATTACGAGATCCATCGTCAATAGCCCTCGTGCTTCTAGTGCGACGTTAATAAAACCAACCAATCTCCCTCAATCCTTAGTGAGTGAGTGGTTGTGCGGGTAAATGAGAGGGTTCAAGAGTTAAATCTGGCTAAGCTGCGTCAAACATTTGTTCCGAGTTTCCTTGGAAATCAATTCAATTGACAGATGAAAAGTAAAATTAACTCGCAAAGATCAGGAAATAAATTGAGAATTTGTATCAAAACCCTCGAAAATATCGCTCTAGACATGTTTGTTGTTTATATTTTAAATACGAGATGTCTGAAATAAATAATATTTTTAAACAACAATTATTAAAAAATGTAAATAAAAATAAAGCAGATTCTGATAATCTGGTAAAATAATAACAGTGGAAATCTTTGCAAGGAGGCAATTTACATTTTCGCTCAAATTCATAATGTACTTTAACCAAATATGAAATATAATTAATATTTTCATTTATGGAATGTGAATGTATTCCAGCATTCACTGGAAAGAATTCCACTTCCAGCAAATATCCCTATCTTACAAGACTCATTCATTCATTCTGCTCAGAAAGTTTTATATCCGATGTCATTGTAAAATAATTATTTAATATTAACGTCTAAATCCAAACATTGAGGTATAAGTATTTGAAAGTGACATTTAAATTTAAAAATTTTCGCGTAGCATTTTTTCTTAAATATTTTTCCTAAGTAACGATTGAAATAAATTCAATACAAAAAGAACAACGTAAAAACAGGAACAGCTTGAAAAAAATATACGAATCGAATGATCAACAAAGAAGTTGGTAATTTAGTTGTTTTAGAAAGTATGGAGGAAAAAACATTTGCAAGAAACATAAAAGATTTTTTGATAAAGCAGGGATGTCTAATCCTCGGCCTCAAGCACGCAGCACTGCAATCCAAGAAGGGAGTGTAGAACGAAAGAAGTATCAATACCCACTGCAAAAAAATACGAGTATAACTTCATAAAAATAATTCGTGTCATTAAGCCCAGTTTATTTTTTGCGTCAAGTTCCATCCTTTTCCATCGTGTTGCAACATTATGAAAATTCTTATTCCATGATATTGCTTTGAGTTTTAAGAGAGTCAGCATGGATGATTTGTCCACATCTACCCACGCGGATGGAAAGAGATAACATCGGGTGGGGGTCCATTTAGAGACTGCATCTCTTATCATAAGCAATCTTGTTAGTTTTAGACATGTGTTAGTGAATTGATTCCTCTCAGTTGTCTATCAATTAATTGACAGGTCTGAAGACTCGAATATTTTGCTTTGTGTTAATTTAACTAGTGGGGATAAGAACGTGAGCGGCACTTGTTCCTGATGAATAGTCGCCTGAAGGTGCGAATAAACTGAGCATGAAAAGCGACAATCGATTCCTATTTAAAACTAGAATCTGTGATATTCCGTGTCATCCGATTGGTCAACTACCGCTTTGTCTGAAACCGTTCTCATTCTTTAAGAGAACCCATTCAAAGAACAGGAGCCGCTCACTGATGATTCCTTTTACTGTTGCTAGCTTACTGTGACAATGAGATGAACTATAATCCTTTATACGTTACCCATTTATTAATTGTATATTTGAGAATAGTTATACAGTAAAGCAGTTGCATTGACATGGCATGTTTCTGTACATTGAGGAGAGAAAACGGAACAGTTTTTAACTAACCGGTTCTTATATTCTAAGATAGGTAAATATATTTTCAACTCCTTATTGAATCTTACTTTCTATATTTTTCTGTTCTTTTATAAATATAAATATTATCACTTATTTCTATTATTATCTCTATCTTTACCAAATAAAAATATATTTTAACAATTTTTTATATTTTATCATGGCCTCTATGTCTCTGCAAAATTCCGTATGAAAAAAGAAGGAAATATATCGATAAAATAAGACCATTTGAAAAAAAATGAACAGATAATTATTTTTATTGAGAGGAACAGTGAGGCATTCTATTTAATTTGTCATGTTCTAATAACTGTCTTCATTAGTATAATTTGAAAGGTATTAGTCGCAAAAACATGCCTCCAAATTGCACGGGAATCAAGGAGAGTATCGTACAGACAAATATAGTGGTACGAAAAATATGTATTGTATCTTAACAAAAACTTTTTGATAACATTACATTTCACACAATCTTTTGTGAAGGCTAGTAGTAGTTGCCCATTTCATAGCCAAAAAAAATAAAAACCATTTTCAAATCGAGTTTATTAAGCAACGCAGAGAAAACGTGGCATAAATAACTTTCCCTTATAAAAAAGAAATTTCTAAAATAATATTGTCTAATCAAAATAACTATTGCCAAGAGAACCGACTAACATGGGAATTCTGTTGAATAGGATTTGAAAAGTAAAGCCTGCAGTTTAAAATTTTTTTCTTTGCCAAGGGATGAGAGTTCTGATGCTACTGATATGGCTCAATTTGTCATTAGCATTTGAGGTATTAATGAGACAATTATAATGTTATTGAAGAGAAATAATTTCTTTAATATCATTAAGGGACACGACAATATTAAGAAATTAATATAAAGCTTTAAAAAACATTAAGCGACTTTCTTAGTCTCTTGCCAGCTCCAGTTATGACAGATAAAAAAAGCTGGCTTTTAAAATTAATAGAAAAGGATGACATTGCTGTCGTAGACTGTCCTTTGATGAAGTGCCATTACATATTACACCAAGAAAATTTATGCGGAAAAGCCGTCACAATGGACTATGTAAATCGTTGCCAAGGCTATAAATTTTATAAGAGCCCAGGTATTGAATCATCGTCAATTCCAATAATTTATTAGATGCTTGAATGATGAATATGGGGATATCATATACCTAAAAGAAGTGAGATTACTCAGTTGAGGACAAATGTTAAAGAGATTTTATGACGCACTCAATGAAATCAAATCGCTTCTGATATCAAAATTAAAATATGTACCAAGACTTTATGATGTCAACTGTCTTGCATATTTAGCGTTTTGGTAGATTTGACAACTCATTTAAATGACTTGAACATGTATCTTTAATGTGTAAACTAACTTATCCGTAATATGTTTCGAACCGTAAATGCGTTCCAAATGAAATTGAAATTATCACAAACCCAATTAAAAATACAAACTGTTCTTTCTTTGCATTTCGACAAGTTGACTGAGCTTAATCCTAAATCTGAGGAAATACGCAGCCCTACTTTACGATTTGATATAAGAATTGGAAAATATATTTCAAGATTTTCGAAAAAGTGAACAAATATTTTTTGTCTTAGCAACTTCATTTACAATCTACTGTAAATATAGATATGCTGCCAGTAATTTTTCCAATGGAATTCAAAGAATTGTAGTCTGATATCCAACCTATAGAGAAATTTCATACTCTCTTTATTGGAGTTTTATAAACTATATCTACCCAAAGACAAACGTACCTCACAACAATTCGTTATCATCATTATTCGGAAGACTGTACATTTGTGAGCAAATGTTTTCAAGAATGAAATACACTAAAAGAAAAACTAACCAGAATATCGGATGAAAACCTTGCGAACTCCCTGAGAATTTCAACTACTTCGTTGAAACCAAATATTGATGCATTAGTTTCTAAAATTCAATGCTAAGTATCACATTAGTTTTATGATCTCTAGCTATATTTATTTCAATAAATATATGAAGAAATGTTATATGTAAAAAGTCATATAAGATGTGTAAAATAATGTCAATCTAATTCCATGTTGCAGCATTTATAATACAAAAATCATAAATTATTAAGTTTAAATTACTTAAATACGGTGTGTAACAATGTAATTTATTATTTATTTATTTGTTTGTTTTTGCTCATTAGCTATTGTTATTGTCTTAAGAGTTAGATTTATTTTTTGCGGCCCTCAACAACTCGTCTTCTTCCAGTGTGGCCCAAGGAAGCAAAAGTTTGGACACCCCTGTAATAAAGCTTACATTAGAGCGGAATGAAAGCGTCAAAATCAAAAACAGGATTTTCGGAAGTATCGAAAAAAGTAAGGTGAATAAATGGAAGGTTTCCAATTTAATATTGAAATTAAAAAAAAAAAAAAAAAAATCTGCGGGAAAGATTAATTGTGTAAAAAAATTTTGAATTATTATTCAAAATTTTTTTTTCTACCGTTCGATACAGAGGGGAAAAAAATCACTTTGGGCCGATACTAAGTTGATGGCTTGACATTTAATGTTTAACTTCGTGTTTTATATTGAGTCGAAAGCTTTGAAGAAAAACTGCAGCGAAAGTGTCACAGTTATTAAAAGCAATCCATCTTATGGGATTTCAATAAGATATTTTTTCGAAAGAAACAAAATTTCAGCTAGAAAATGTATTTTTGATGTGAAAGTATGAAAAAATTGAAATGTTCCATTTAAAAAACATTAAAAAAATATAACGGACTTCTGACACTTTCTCATTCAAATATAAAGTATTTCTAACATCTTTCTATTTGGAAAAGCAAGTTCAGTATTGATCATTTTACGTGACATTATTTTCCTTCCCCTTGCTTAACATTGTTTGAAAAATTATATATAATACAAGGGAATTCCACTGTATAAAAAAACATTTTGATAAAAGAATTAGTTAAAACAGATAACGTGTATTTAAGCATTTTTTTTATAAAAATTAATTATATATAATTTTTTGCTCGTACATTCTAATAGTGAAACATTAATTTTGTAAGGAACATTTGCTTTCGAAAAAAGTTTTCTTTGAAAATTAGTATTTCGGTAACATTAATGATAATTTTATTTAAGACGCTTAAAACCAAATAATATGTTATTAAAAATACTTTTTTTATTTTAAAAATTAATGGAATTTTTCGAAAAATTTTAAAGCTTAATAAATTTTTTAAAAATGTATCATGTATCTTACAACACTTTACTGAATTTTGTCTACTTTTTCAACGTTGTTTCTTTTGATCCAAGAAAATGTAGAAGTTGAATCATAATGATGATTTTCTTTTAAGATTATCTTCAAAAATTTGAGTTTTGACAGTAAAAAACATTGCGAGTTATTTATTCGTTTATTTTTACATTGATTCTTAACGTATTAATATTGTTCACTAAATATGAACTTGTTTTGAATTCTTGAGAGAATAGAAAACAAAGGACTAATATATTTTTTTAAGAAAATTTTTTATTTTGGGACCAAAAGAATAATATTTGTTTACGCGAGTAACTACTTACCTTGTCATCTGCTGGTTACTAAAAATGTTACTAAACTAGACTCATTCTTACAAACTTATATACATATATAGAACAACTAACTGAAATAAATACGATATTCCATTAGAAAACCCATCGTTTTGTTGCTATTCAACGAAAGAATAAAATTAAAAAATATTATAATTTTTTCATTTAATAAAATTTCAAACAAACTCAGTTTACATCATACACAAATGAAAATTCAATTTGCGATCGGTCAGGAATTATTTTGGTAGAAATTTAACATATATGTTAGAATTAATGTAAAATTGCCTTCGCTCAGTTGATAATTTTTTTCAAATAAGGAAAATAAAATACTATTACTGAAAAAGTTTTGTGTCCTTTTCAAAACTTTTGGATAAAGAAATAAAAACAGGAAACCTTGAATATATTTAATATCTATTTGAGGATAACTATTTACATTTTGCTTGAAGATTATTCAATATTAAAAATTAATTATTTGCTAAGATTATTAATTATTTGCTAAGCGGTTTATGTACTTAAACGGTATCTATTTATTATTTATCCTTATCATTATTAATATTGATTATTATTAAAAAATACGAAATTGTAAGAAATTGTGATAGTATATAATAAAAAATTGTTTTGGCAAATATGTAATAAAATGTATAATCAAAAAATATAGTTATTAATAATTCATCAGTATAAATAATTATAAAAACTTCAAGTGTGGGCGGGGTACAAGAATTTATATACTCAAACGGCAACTCATCTTAACTTATGGAAAAGTATATAATATAAATTCGCTTAACCTAAGTTGTATGTTCTTAATCGATATTTGTATTCTCAGAGCAAAATGTTTCAGGAAAATTTACCGAATATCAGATTTATTTCAAAGCTAATTTTATTTATGAATCAGAGTTTTAGTATAAGTAATAAAAATATAATACAATATATAAAATACAGTTTACGTGTGTTTTATTTGAATAACTGCAATTTTAGATTTTAAGAATAGAGAAAGGAGGAGAGTAAATTGAACATTGCACAAAATAACAAGCATTATTATCCCAATTACCTTTAACTTCTGTTTACAAAATGAATTTATACTCTGTAAATATTTCTTATCTGTAAACGAAAACTCTACCAAACAATACGGATAAAATGCCTTAAAATATCAAATACAATTGCAAAACTATCCGTTTAAGGTAAATAAAACAGAACAATCAGGTTTCAGCAAGAGCACTAGCCTCGATCATTAAGAGCCTTAAAAGATGGTCCACTGAAACTGTAACTGCATTTAACTGCAACCACGGCGACGAGCAATTAAAATGATCCGGCAAAAATCGATAAACCTTCGAACATTAACACTCCATTTTACAAAATCTTTTTCCCCCCTGTCTTCACTTTCACTTTTCTGCATTTCAGTGCAACGTGGGCTTCTTTTCTTCGATCTGCACTTATTCATTTTTAGAAGCATTTCGAGATATACGGATCGAAATAAAAGAGATGCTTTGGAGATTTAAACGACACTTTTGTGTTCAATATAACTTGCGAAACGGGCTTTTAAAGAAGCGTTTTACATTTTTAATTAAATAGGAAACATATTGTAACCTTTCTCTTGTACATTAATAATTATAATACGTTTTTTTATTCAATATTTCTTTTACCAGTATTTATTAATTAATAATTAATGTAAATGAATGCAGTTGATGTTTATTTGCTGTAGTTATATGACATTGAATCAGAGTTTCAACTGACGAAGATCCTCGTCATTTTCCGCATTATTTAGGTGAACTAGGGCGATTTGGGAACCACACAGTGAATTTAACACCAAACTTCCACATCGCATAATTTCACATGAATATAAATTAAAATTACAATGTGACATTAGGTGATATTTCTCGTCATGTAAATCTATAGTCAGTTAACACATGGTGGGCATCGAACTTAATGTAGAGATTTCCACTCTACTCACCCCTTGGAGTATTTGAAACTTCATATTGCATGTAAATTGATTTCGATCGCTTAGATTCATATTAGATGTTTTTAATATAACCATATTTCATCATGCAAACGACTCCATTATTTTTCAAGGATTCCTTTAGAGGATTAGGATTCAAACCTTTGAATCTTTATATATATATATATATATATATAAAGATTATATATACATATATATATATATATACACACACACACACACACACACACACACATTATTATATATGTGTGTTCGCTAATGTTATTCAATGTCTCCTGTAATCAATATTCAAATATTTTTCAAAATGGATCATCAGTTTCTGTTTCAACATGCTATATTTTCATAAGCAAACGATACAAAATGTTAAATAATACATAAATATAATGGAAAAATATGGAAATTTTTTTTACAAGTATTCAATATAACTTCCTTTAATTACACATATAATGTCAATTCGATTTATAAATTTCTGCCAAACACGTAGTAAAGTGTCCGTACAACAGGAGAAATCCGTTGTGTAAGTTCACATAAATTTGTGGGTAACGGAGGCGCATACTCTTTATCTTTTACAAACTCCCAAAGGAAGAATTTTCATGGGCCATATCAGGTGACGTAGGTGGCCAGCTGTGAAGCACCGAGTCATCTGGTCCATTGCGATCGATTCATCTGAGAGGTAGCTCCATGATAGCTTCTAAAACAGCTTTCATGAAATAGCTCCACCTAGAACACATGAGGGCCACCATCTGTTTTTCACAATATAAAACTTCCACTGTTACCCTTTGTATTACTAATCATTCTGAATAGTTTATTTTGGAAAGTATGGAATTTTGAAATCGGTTGAATCATTTTGAATAACCCTGTTTCTTGACATATTTTTCTTCTCAATTGCTGAAGTGGAGAGTAGTAATAAACTCAAATGAATTGAAAATCCTCCCCCTAAGAATTACTCCATTGCCTGCGATAATTTTGAAAATTTCTATTTCGTCTATTATAACAGAGAAGCTAGTGTACTGAAGGATTAAAATAAGTCATAAAGATATTCAAGCAATTTTATATTTGTGATTCAATATGATTCAAAATTCAACATTTACAAATCTCTTCACCGGCGATATTTCCATTGAGTCAGGTGCCACAACAGACCCGTCGCGTAACGGAGTTGATATCCTGTCGATGTGTCAGGGTCCACTCGTTGACGTAGAGTGGAAGTTTGGAAAGTGTCAGTTGAGTATCAGTCCTCATCACTTGACCGAGGTTCAAAAATGACGCGATTGCCCTCACGTGACTCTTTAGTTCCCACGTAAAACAGATGATCAATTAATCAAAGAGTCTTAGCAAATTTTCAAATTTAATTAAATTGAGAACCATTAGATTAAGTAACATTAAAATATTTTTGTGGGAATTAAAGTTTCTTAGAAAATAAAAATAGATATTTGTAAAACAAGATTCCAATACTGGATTGGTTTAGAACTCTTGTCACTGTTTAAGAAAATTGTACTTTGTTGGAAAAGGGAATCCTTTTCGTAACTGTGGGAAATGTTATTTCTTTTACATTTTTTGAAGTTGCAAAACGTGAAAACTTCATCATTTTTTTTTTTTGTTTCAATGCCTATTTTAATAGAAGAATAATTTTAATAAGCGAAAAATTTATTTTTGAGCTCATTTTTTACCTAATTTTTTTACTCAATAATCCGTATTAAAAGTTTCAAACGATAATTCGAAGAAATAAGTCTATAAGAAAATCTTTTGTAAAACGTTGAATTTGGTGCACTTTTTGAATCAATTGTATATTTTTTTTATTATTATTATCCAGCTTAAAGATTGAACATCGGTTTGATGCGAAAAATAAATATGATTATTGGTTTAATGGATACTCTTTTAACAATTTTATTTCAATCATTAAGAAACAACCAAAATTTTTATTTGAGGATCAATATGAAATGGGAATGGCAAAAATGAAAAAATTGTAAGAAAAGTATCTATTTATGGTAGAGAACTAATATTATTGGAAAGTTTCTTTAATAACAAAGTACAATAAGTTAACGGCTGATTAAATACTTATTGTTTTTTGATGACGTCGTACTCAGAAGCAATGGACATCATCATTTTGGATTCGATCAAAAGACGAGGACTACTCCTGAACTGGCCCCCCATTCCACTGGCACAAATTTCCACAGTACCCGAATACAAGGAAACTAAGCATCGACAGATTTTATATATGAGTCCATATATACGGCGGATCTTTATGTGACGTTAGGAATCGAAACCACGATTCGAAGGAAGCAAAGCCAGCTATGAACTCGCGATATGACCATTCAGCAGCTGCTGCCCTATGGGATGTAAGAAGAAATGGATTGATATACCAAGAAGATAAAAGTCTCGTGATATTTTTTAAACAAAATCAGCATGATTTAGCTGAGTTTATGATTTTTTTAAATAAGATTCTCGTTCAGAAATAAACCAAGTCAATTCAATCATCCATAAAATAATTATATTTTAAAACGTTTTTCTGAATTTCACTTGGTGTGTGTGTGTGTGTCATCAAATTTTCGATCGTTAATTTAACCAACTTCCCATCAAGCTAGAGCTTTGAAATTTTGGGAATCGTTCGTACTCGCCTAACAATGCAATATTCAGACGTTTGCGACAAGCTTTAACTCATATTTTCTTTAATAATGCAGTTTAGTCCAATCACTTGGCGCGATTTCAAAAATTGGCACCAAACTTGGCGATTTTTTTGGGCTGATCGTTAAGTCCGTGAAACGAGCCAGGGAAGCCACATTTGGCAAAATACCGCCAAATAATTCTTGTCGTCAAGGGTGATTGGGTTAAACTGCATTCCAACCATTTAATTTACCGGATGAATTAATTAATTTTAGTGAGTTTTAACGCTTTTATGTATTTCACTTGGTGTGTGTCTGTCTCTGCGTGTATCAGTGTGTCATCAAATTTTCTATCATTAATTTAACCAACTATATATAACTTCCCATCAAGCTTTAGCTCTGAAATTTTGGGAACCGTTCTTACTTGTCTAACAATGCAATATTTAGATATTTGCGACCAGTTTTATCTAATATTTCAATAATTTTCTTAAATAAACTTTGTCACCATATAAAAACGTTGTTTTTAAAAACGTTGGTTTTTATCTCGAATTATTTGGTGCTCAATTTTATCTTTAATCTATCGGTTATTTGACAGAAATTTAATTTGAAAAATACGAAGGGGAATTAGAATAAACAAATCACTAGCCCTTTCAGTAAGGAATTATTTTATTTTTGTACGAAGAATACTATTTTTTTAAGAACAGAATTAATAACAGCAGTCGATCATTCGACAGTAAGCAAAATTAGTAATTAAATAAATTAGAATAGTCCCTAAATTATTTAATGAAAACAAACAAAAATAATATATTTGTATAAAAGCGAAATTTGGTCTCACATGCAAGTATGACGTTACAATTAACAAAAAAATGGTTGCTCAATTATACCCGGTTTATGGTCTTCAAAAAAAAAATGTATATCTAATTAAAAATACTTAAATAGAAAAATTATTCTTTCAAATCTTATTGGAGAAATACAAAGAATTAATTGCATTTTTTTCTCAAATGCGCTTTCTATGATATATATATATAACTTTCTGTCTTTGCAATCAAAGGTAATATAGTAAACATAATGCATTTCCAAATAATGAAAATTAGCTGTCGCTGAGTAGCGAAACGGCTGTAATTCTCTTTCTATATATAGTCCCAGAACGGTCAATATTTAAACCAAAACATAATTTTTTCGTTGTTATAACGACGGAAATACCTCTTCTCTAATGACACGGTCCCCGTGATTCATATTTCGTGTCCACACACATATTTTTTCACTCTTAATTGTGTGCGAACAATTTTTAGTTTGACATATTTATTTCGAGTCCTTCCCCCTCCAGATTTCTCATAAAAGAAAGAGAGGGGGCTTAAAAAGTAAAGTCAAAGGGGTTCAATGGCTGATTCACACAACTCTCTCGTGTCGAATCCTCTATTGAGGTGTTCTTTGACTTCGAAACGAGAGATTGTCGCCGTTTTCGGAATAAAACATTATGTAGGTGTATCGATCGGTGACGTCACCGGGTCACGTGGTCAGGATAGGCGTGGCTGGACACAGATTCGACCAGCAGCGGCGTCTTACTACAAGAGTGCTCGGAATTTGTTGCTTTTGTCCGCGTCTGGTTCACACGTGACACAGCAGGAACACTCTTGAATGCGGAGAAGCACATCTTACAGGTGAGGTATGAACTGCTGGGAAACAGATATTATACGCTGAGGTTAGCTTAGAATTTTGTTTTTCAACTTTTTTCTCCAAGAGAATGTGTTATTCGTCTTTCAAACACAAAAAAGAGTGTTGTGTTGATTATTTTGCGCGCTAGGGTGCGACTACTTTCAATTTCTACCGTGTTGTTAATCTAGATTTAAAAAAAGATAATAACAGAAGATTATCTTTATTTGATTCGCAAATAAAAAAGATTAAAAGAAAAGATAAAAATTTGCTTAAAACTATACTTAAAGTTTCATATTTTAGGATATTCAAATTCGCTCCTATTTAGATGTACTAGTACGAATTATTTCGGCTTGCGTGTTCTAACTACGTATATATTTGTAAAAGGTGATGTAATATTGTGTAAATAGCATAAATATGTTCCTTGTGAGTTTTTATTTCTGCATAACAGGTACAATTGATTACTTAATATCTTTAATGAATAACCTAAGAATATTTTGTAAGGAATTTGCATTTGAAGTTTGTGAAAGTACATAATGAGTGAGTGCTTCATCGAGCCCTTACAAAGTTTTCAAACGTGAAATTTGAATGTTTTAAGAGATTGAGATTCTATAAACTGCGGGGAAGTGTCGTATCCACAGAAAAAGCATTTTAACCCGCAAAATCTTGAAGATATTTAATTTTTAAGAAAATAAGCTGTTCCCTCTATCCTTTTTCTCCGTGATTCTGAAATTTACAGCATCTAACTACTATGAATAAAAATCTGAGATACTTAGAATATGATGAACTTTTCAGAAACTATGTCATAAATCAGATTTTTATTGCGATTGTACTCATGCTATTTATTTGTAATGAATTGCTGATTTAATTAAAAGCAAAATCTGGTTTCTTTTCTTTTCCAATTACTTATTTTAATAATAAGAAATGTTAATTTTTTTCACTTACCTTCTCTTATTTATTGTATTATGCAATTTTTCCATTCATGTCATTCAATAGTTGTAATCAAATCATAACTATGCAAAAACAATTGCTGCTTAAAATATACACATCAGGCCATGAGTCTGTAAACTAAAAAAAAAAATTTTTTCTTGATTCCATAATATTACATAACCATCAGTTATTTGCATCATTTTACTAAAGTAGTATCTTGCAACTTAAATGTCATCCTAACATGTTTTTGAAATGTTAAAGTGATGTATAAACTTTAGTTTAAATCTTGTATTTTTTATGAGAGCACGTCACTTACCAAAAGCATTGATAAATAAATAAAAAGACGTATTTGCTTTTAAAATATATAGGGACACCCACCGGACCAGACATTTTGTCCCTTTTCGGAGTTGTCCCTTAATAAGAGATAAATACATATACTATAATTCTTGACCAACAGAATTGTCCGCTATTCGATGGTGTCCCTAACAAGAGGTACTACTGAATTAAATTTTCGTAAATAGGAACTTTTCCTGTTTTGATATACTATTCCTCAAATAAACATTCATTGTTTTAACAACAGCAATAAATCTGTGTGTCATAGATATATCGTCGACTTAAATGTGTACATTAATAGATTAGGTTAGAAACACGGACTACAAATACTTTTTTAGACCTCACAGTCCTGCAATATTTTTATGTCCTATTTTAACTCTTTACTATATCTTACAGACATCTTTATTTTCTTTTAAGGAAGTACCCTTTCCGTTCGAATACCTACATTTTCCTTATTAAATATCTTTTCTATATCGTATAAAATACAAACGTATAGCGCCTTTAACGTATAAAATTAAAAATCCTTTTAACAAATAATTCCAAACATTTTCGTTTAAAAGATACTAAGGAAATAAACCGGTGTATGACGTTTCCGATCTTGTGAGCTTATATTAAAATTAGGGAATGTGTGTCAGAAAATCAATCCGAAATCTGGTTCTGATTTTTTTTTATATTAAGCAAAAAACAATCTTATTATGATATATTCTCCAGCTTATTGCATCAGATGTCTTAAGCTCACCTTAAACAATTCCATTTTAACAATTGAATTAAATTTGAAAGAAAAGTGGTGCAATTTTTTTGCTATGTAGAGAAGTTTTGGAAGTGCAACTTTTTATTTTATGTAATAATTTGTTACCTATTTTCAAAGAGTTTTAGGAGAGTTTAGTTTAAAAGAATGTACAACTCGCTATTTGTATAAATGATCTTTGTAAATTTGAAAGTTATTTCGTTTTTTGCAGAAAAAAAAATTTACTTTTTGCTGAACATAAACTTGCGTAAAATGAAATATTTCCAACTATGTATGCTTTATATAACAAGATCATTTAAGTAATCGATTAGAGTGTGAATACTTTTGTTAATGTGACAAGCATTTGAGATGACTAATTCAATAAAATCTGTAACGATTTCTTATAACTTTTACTATCGCTTTAAAAATGATTTGCTTTTAAAATGAAATTTATTTTGAAGCTTTGGAGGAATCGCGAGACAAAATTTATGATGAAAATAAATCATTGGTTTACCTATTGGAAATTACATAATCTTAATTTATCCATAAATAAGAATTCGAAAGATAAATAAAAGGATGAAATCAAACAGATTTTTTTTTCAAAAATATTTTTGTCCCGAGATTTTCAAAATAATAATTTTTTTTTCATTTGACTTCCTTTTTATTTACTTTAGGTGGAAAGGGACGAGTAAAATCGTTTTCATATTACCGTGTATTTGCTTAAAATATGCTAACGATTGCTTCAATAAAACACATAGCATAGAAACTTACAATTGTATATGTGTATATATAATGTTAGATATATAGATTATAGTAATGAAATAATAAGAAAATTGCATTCTTTTTCCATAATTAAAGGTAAAATGCTCTTTATTGATATATTTTTAGATCAATTGAACTTTTTTTTAGTCATTCTAGATAAACCGATGCTATATACCAATGTTTACAAAATTAAAACTTTTAATATATCTCTAAAATTCAGTTCTGCAGTTGTATCCTTTTCAATAAAAAAGCCGCTATTTAAAATAGAAATATACGAAGTATCTAAATAAAAAATAATGAGTCCAATTTTTTTTTTTTTTTTTTTGCTATTTTTTTATTCAATTAAAATTACTACTTGAGATAGTCATCTTCAAAGAATGATCACATTGGAGACTGTCCTCCTTTCTTCACAGCAATGTTGAAATTCGGATTCTAAAATTATTATCGGCTGGTTCTTAACGAAAACTTTTCGGAACAGTTTTCTCACAGATTTTCCTCATCCCCAATCCATTGGTCGAAATCTGATGAATGGTGAGGTGTAATTCAAATTCAAATCTTCTCCAGTCATCTTGAGTCTAGCGATGATCAGAACGCACAAAATCCTAGATTCTTTCAAGATTTTTGGTAGTTCTTGCAGTTGCAAGCTTTTCTTTGTGAAATTCATCATCAAGCATTTTCCTTCCTTTTGAAATGCGTAAAGCTACATGAAAACCTAGATCCTTGATAATCACCATAGGTTTGCTGCAGTCATGCAAAAGTCTCGCACTGTGCTTTTATCTGAAATAAAATCTGATAGCACAATACTGCTCGAAATTGACGACAATAATTTTCAAAATTCACTAGAAAAAAAAACACACCAATGGATAACTACGTGGTTGTACGCAATTTAAACACGCACTGGTATCACATGTTCGCCAACTTTTCTCTCGAACAGGAAGCCCACAGTTTTGCCAGTTCGAACACTAAGCTCCCATTTCGTTGTTTTATTTACTTATCTCGAATTCTACATTTGTTTTATATATATAATTCGTATAATTTCGGTGGTTCTACTTCAATCATATCTTCTTCTCCAGTATAATGTCTTAGAGTGAAATAGAATCTGGGTAAACTGTTCCATGAAATGCGTTTTCTTTGTTTCTTTAAATAACATTATACATAAGATATTCAACGAAAGAAGGAACGTGTGACCATCAGAAGGAAGAGGAAGTTTTCAAAACGCATCTTATATATACTCTCGCTTTCATCTCTAATTCATAGCGAGAAAAAAAGTCGTACCTTTTTTTTTTTCCATTTTTTTTTCTGTAACTTTTGGTCTGTCCGATTGCGAATTCAGTTCCGAGTCAATAAACAAAAATGGCTGTCGGAACGCGGTGAATAAACGCAGTCATAAAAAACTCAATAAAAGTTTTCGCCCCAGACGATTGTTTTGGATTGTTTGCTGCCCCCATGCGATGGATCGAATGGCTTATTTGTTCGCTCGAGCAAATTTTTTCTTTTTTCCTACATATTGACTTCATGCACACGGTCCTATTAAATAAAAATTTATCTCAGTAACTTTTTGTCATATTTTATTGCATAACACAGCTAATATCCTTTTGAGTGTCTGTCTTTCCATTCATTTTGGCTTGGATGAATGGTTGTTTATTACGTTACGAACTATTAAGTCTATTAAAACGAAAGTTATTGACGACTAGCATCGTCATTTCGAATATCTCGGTTAAATGGCGAAGAGTTTTATGACAGAGCTGTTATGAAACTATAATTATGATACATTTAGATCCACACCATTACATCGAAAAATATTTCCATTTCTACCGTAAAATTCCAAAATATCCGTCCGATTTCTTCTTAATATTTCTTTTGAGTTTTCTTTTTACTTTTTTCAAAAATGTGCATCCATTTACAATTTTCGAATCAGTATTATTTATTTCACATATTTTACACAAATATTTTTCATACATATTCAGTTAATCATTACTTATATCATACAGATTTCATATTGATATTGGATGTTCTTTTTATTGAAATTTATTGACAAGTTTCATTCCGTTTCTTATCTAATAGAATTTAGTTTTCAGGTATTACGAGAGAGTTCATAAAATGCCTGTGTTAGAAATGGGAATAACTCTAGTTAGTATTGTCCACTGATCCTTTTTTCTAAAAAGTCTATTAATAGCTTTGCATTTCAAGATTTGTTTCCATCACTTTTTCTTCCATCTCTAACTTTTCTTAGAGCATATTGTTCCCAGACCAGTTCTTATCGATGGTGACTACTCGATGCGGCAGCAATCAAAACTAACCTATGAAGCAGCGTGACATTTGTTTCGCTGCCGTTATCAGATGGCAACACGAACTTGCCTTAGCAACGCGTCTGTCGTCAAGAGCAGGAATTTTTTCAGCATTCACTAATTTAACTTAAATGTCAACAATTTTTTTTCCAACTGCATGGAACTTGTTTTCTAGATGTTACTGTACAATTTCCCAAAAAGAAATTTGCCTTCATTCTCAACGATAAGCTTCCTACTCTGTTTAGAGGCTCTCTAGTTGTAGAGGATATTTTCGATAGTTTTAAAATTCTGTTTTTGTTTCAGTTGGTAAAAATACTGATGGAACGCTCCAATAGTTTTTGAGAGATAAATATGCAAGTACATGACGCGTAAATCAAATTTAGAAAAAGTCAAAACTCATGCATAGTTTAACATGAACCCAATATGCAGGATTTTAAGTTTTTGCGAGTCATATATTATTTTTTTAATTATATTATTGAAAGTTAAGATAATTTTTAAAATAAAGCATATAAAAATTTACGAACAATGATTGTAATTAGACTATTGACTAGACAAACTATAGTGATTGATGAAAAGGTGGATTTTGTTTTTAATGTGGTTACGCCGAACATCAAAAGCTATTAATACACGATATTTGTACTGAAACTATATAATTTGTATACCCATTGATTTTGTTTAGCCATGTTAAATTATACTTTGTGGTCCTACGATTTTCACATGCTTGCATTCAACTTTCAAGTTTTAACGACAAGTTTAGAAATAAAATGTTATTATTTTGTTAAATAAAAGGAAATAAACAATGATGGTTGGTGAATGCATTATATCTATTTAATTTAAATTTATTCAGAAAACTTTTCTCTTTTCCTGGCTTAGCTCTGATTTTTTTTGCAAGTCCTATTAGAGAAATCTTGTACACAGTTATATGCAAATTTTAAATTAGTTTTGTTTCTTCATACGCAGCGCCTCCAAAAATCTTTTAAATTATTTCTTCACATCATTTAGAGCTGTGGTATTCAACCTTTTAAACCTTGGGGAACTCTTTGAGTTTACCATTTTCTTAAAGGAGCCCTTGATCAAAGAGAAGAAAAAATAGGATATCAGAGCTTTATCCTACTCTAATTTACAAAATTATTATTGCATCCTATTTTATCACAATTGAAACGACTTAGATAATGAATGGTAAGGTAGCTAATTTTTTTTTTGTTTTGTAAAATACAGATATGTTCTTTGAATAATAAACAAAAGCAACTATAAATAAATCATAATAATTTTCTTAAAAAAAATTTAATGACTTGGCTGGGATTATTTTTTATTGCAAAGTATTTTTACGTCTGCAATAATTGCTGAAATCTGTAACCTAATGTCATCCTAAGCACCCAAATTGTTTCTATATTTTGTTTTTGTAGCAGCATACAAAGAGAAAGGTTTTTCGCTTACACAGGTTGAAATATATGACTTTAGATGTTTCATAGCTCTTTTGGCAATTTCAGGATATACTTTTATAAAGTCAATCCAAAAGTACATAATATAAACTTGACTAAAATTTAGTTTCAATTGAGTGTCGTTCGATGTATCTATTTGTTGTTCTCTTTCTTTTACTGGGAGTTCGGAGGTGTCACAGTCTTCAGAAGGATTTTAGATCCAAGATAATTTTTCTTTTTGAACAGGGAAATATTCAAGAAATACTTTTTGAAGATCTGTTAAATGTTGAATCAAACTAATTTTTTCATTTTAATCGGGATTAGCATACCGTCTACTAAAATATTATGCAAATTAGGAAAACATTCAATATTATCTTCCAAAATAAAATCTGCCCTAAATTTCAACTTTAAAAGAGTGGCGTTAATTTTACTTTATACATGAAAATAATGAAATAGTTATCCAAATAAGTGGACGATTCTTCACCTGAGCCAAAGAATGGAGTCTAATAAGTGACCTAATGCATTTGAAGAACATGACTTTTACGAATTTTAAGATTTTACTTTATTCATAAAATATTTATTGATATTTATTTTTACAAACAAACTGCCTTTAAGAATTTGATCTTTTATGACAAATAAAATTTTAATAAAATTTGCCGCTTTGATTAAGCAAATCGTGATCTTTTGCGGAACACCTGCCAAAGTTCCAGGAAAACCTAGGGTTCCGCGGACTCTGCTTTAGAGCATTTTGTACGTCATTTTCGGCCTTTTTAGGAGCAATATTCCCTGGATCCTGATGATAAATACTTTGTCTATACAAAGTTATACTACCCTACCCCTCACCAAAAATAAATAAAGGTTCTTCGAGTAGTCATGGTAGTGATCTCATGACCAGCGTTATTTGCGTCGACTCACGGGCTTCAATCATGATGCCATTAGAAATCCGCGTTGCAAATGGGGCTGGTATACGTTAAATTTATGGAAGCTCCAAATCCTTCCGTTGGAATAAAGTAAAAGTTTATAGAGTAGGGTGCCCCCTCAGGTGTCGTCCTCGTCACCTGACCAAATTTCACAATTACGAGGTCCATTGCCAATAGCTTTCGCGTTGCTTCGAAGTGCTACGTCAATAGAAAAACCAATCATTCAATTATGAAAAAAATTTCTGCAATAATCCAAAAAACATTTAGAGTTGCGAATATACAATGAAGTAATGAAAAAATATGATCGAAAAATCTCAAAATATATCCTGCAATGCAAAGGCTTGTTATTGTATATCTTATAAAACCAAAATAAACGAACAAAGCAAACTATTTAAGTTGGTATTGAATTCATTTATTCACTAATTTCGTATTATTTTTCCGCTGTTTTTTTCTTTCAAATTTGGTCTTCTGAGTTTCAATTATCTAATATTATAAAGGAATACGCCCATGGCCATTCTGAATTCCTGAGAATTAAGTTAATCTTATGGATTTTCTGACTGAAATTTAACTTGTTTATTTTAATGAAATAAAAAGCTTTATAAAGAGTGAATAAGGAAGAAGGCTTCTGTTGGATTACATTTTTATTTAGATTTTAAAGATTACCTTTATACAGGTATACTTTTTGAAGATCAGAAATCTAAAAGACATAAAATAATTTAAAGATATTTTCGTAAACGGAAGAAAAAAAATTAAATAAATATAGAAACCTTCTTACATTTAATTCTTTTGAATACTTTTGTGTGTGATTGCATTATAGTAAATACAATACAATGTACACTTGAGAAGAGAGTTAGAAATTCGTAGGAATGCTTTCATAAATTCAAAATGACTAATAGATGGAAATCTTATTAAAATTAAACCTTTCCATTTTACTTTGCTTACATGTAAATCAATTTGATCAAAATAGTTCTATTTTCTTAAAAAGTTTCGAGTTAGAATTTGTTTTAATGATTGTACAATTTGATTAACATTTGCGATTTTGTTTTAATTATAAAGCAAAATTATTTTCAATATGATATTAAACTTACCTTTTTAACGTAATATTATTTGATTGAAATCCATTATATTTGTTTAATTTGCATCATGTAATTGTTGGATTAAAATCAAATGCGTGTTCTTAAAGATCTGCCATTTTTGCGTCCAAATGTGTAAAATTTGGATAGAATGATATTTAAGTTGAACCTCGTAAAAATCGAATTACTTAATTTTTTCTCTATTATTACTCATTTACAAATACTCAGGTGCCCCCTCCAAAACGTGGCCGCGGTAGCCTAGTGGTCATGGTAGCGTATTCACGGCTGGCGCTTTTTTGTCGATTCGAAGGTTCGAGCCTTGATGCCACTGAAGACCCACTGTGTTGCCGGGGCTGATGCATGTTAAATTTGTCGTGGCTTTAAGTTCTCCCGAAGGCGTGGTATGGAAGTTAGGAGAGGGAGGTATCAACTCAGGTGTCGTGTTCGTCACTTGACCGGGTTAAAAATTACAAGGTCCGTCACCAATAGCTTTCGTGTTGAATGCAGTTTGACGTTAATAAAATAACGTTTATAAATTTTTATTTGAGAATTTCACTATTTTAAATATATAAACAGTTTAATTTAAAAAAAAAATGTGTGATTGCCTTCAATACAAATTAAAAGAAGTAATGTCATTTAAAATTATGTATCTTCAAATGTAATTTCTAAGAGAAAGATATTTATTTTCGGCTAAGGTTTTATGTATTTTACCGTAACATTTCTTACTATATATTCGTAGTGCTTCAGTGTAAAGTGAAGTAATACACTGTATATAAGTAACTCCTGATTTGTAGGCTTAAGGTTTGGGAAAATTTCACCAAATATATTTTTTATTTTAAGATATAAAAAAAATACATTTTTATTCATGATAGAAACCATTAAATTCCTCATCATTCTCATCTGATACATCAACTAGTTCATTATCATCATAAGAGTCACTTTCACTGCAAATAGCATCACCCATAGAGTTGTTCATGCCCCTCTTCTTACAGGTTATTACAATCGCTTCTTTTTAAACATATCCTTCTTTTAGCTCGGCGAGTCTTTTTTATTTTGTAAGATTTACGTTTCGTAAAAAATTGAATGATTCCCTGATATTTATTATACTCACCCTCTCTTTCCATTTTTGGGATCCAATTTTGGGGAAAATAGCTTTCCCTATGCATGTTAAAATACGATAATTTTTTTTGGGTAGTGTTAATTTTAGTTATGCTTTGCCCTCCTCCATGCTTACCCATCAGAATTTGAGGTTTTCCTGTTTGTTTATTAATCATTCATTTAATTGAGCTTCCCCCCCCGTTTTTTAAGTAAAATTTTGATTACATTTAGAGAAAAATTACATTAATTGAGTAAAAGTTTTTTGTAACGCTGGACGCGATTTTTTCTTCACTAACTTCGGGTACTTAATAGTTCTTGAATGGCATAAAATTACAATTTCTTTCCAACCAAAATGGAACGGGATTAGACAAGTTAGATAAAGATGGAAGTAAATAAAGTTAGAGATAATGATGTATAAATGAAATAGAATGAATGGAAAAGTAAGGGAGATAGAGGATAACGATATGATTATAGATATTAATAATTTGGATTGAAGCGTCTTGAATAGTCTTTTGAACTGAAGAGAATTCTAGTTAAAGCGTTAAAGTAAGAACTTAAGGAAAGGTGTTGATTGATTAGGCACTAAGGTAAGGTGTTGATTGATTAGGCACTAAGGTAAGGTGTTGATTGATATAGAGCAACAAAGGCTATTATCCCCTTTCACAGAGAACCGGCTGTTAGCGCGACAGTACGAGTGATTCGGTAAGCTCGGATTTCATTAGTAGAGCATAATCTAGAATTGACTAATTTAGCGGGATACGAGAGAAAGCAACCTTATCTATTCCTCAGTGATTGTTAATAAGTATTTATCTTGCTCTTGCGTGTCTTCAGTTGGAGTTCAGCGAGAGATGGCGGTAGAGTTGAATAATGAGGAATGGGAGCATTACATTTTTTTAAAATTTTTATTTAAATAACTCATTTCTTTTGGAACAAAGGTTTTATGCCGTTAAACAAAATGTTGCCATTTTTCTCAATTTCCGCTTCTTTTTCAGACTTTTAAATAACCCTGTTTGCTTGTGTTTGCTTATGAAAGTAAATATTATTATTTTGAATGAGAAAATTGCCTCTGAATTTTAAATTAGATGTGTGTGTGTGAAACCTGTCACCCTCAATATTCTAAGTATCAAATTGGAAAAAGAAATTCCGATAGAAGAAGGATTATAATATTTTAATATATGTTCTGAAAGGTATAAGATACAATACCGTTTTCAATAATAATTTCGTTTTTAAAATTGAAAAATGTTAAATAAATGCTTATTTTTTTTTATTAATAAAAAAAAAAAAAAAAAAAAAAAAAAAACTGAAAAATGCATTTTTGAAAAACTGAAATTTGTATTTTTAATTTCATGCCTAATTATATGTAATACGAAGTATGAAACATACTGTATAATGTGCGTAATTGAAAAAAAAATTCGGCTGGTTCTAATAAAAAAAATGTTTAATAAAAGGTACTGGTTTCTACATGTTAGCAAGATCATAATATTTTATTATAATGTAAATATATATTATTATCTGAAAAAAAAATTTCAGGTAGGGGTCTGTTTTTTAGTATAAGATAACAACACGCTCGTTTTTTTTTTTTTTTTTTTTTTTTTTTTAAATAAACCCATTGAATATTTGTATTTCAAACTATGCATTAATGAAAATCTTTCTCTCTCTCTCTCCTTTTCATTCTAAATTATTCTTAAATTTAATATTCCTTGAAACGTTCGCTTTAATAACCAAAAAATTCTTAAATATTTGAAACTTTTATAATGTATCAAAATTTATTTAATCGATAAATTTCGGAAAATCGTGTTCACTTTATAAACAAGAAACATTCTCATAAAGAAGTATTGGGTCAAATTGCTCTGTTTAACTGTTCTTGGCGGAGTTTTGACGGTTTCTGGCGCTGAATTAATACCAGCGATTATAAATGACAGAAAACACGAGTAATGTAATTATTATAATGAGGAGAGAGAGAGAGAGTAATTATGATTCAGTGCGGTAATTACACGTCGGCACAGGCTCGTTTGCTGTATAAAATGTGTTATTCGCCTTCTAGGTAATTTTCAGGAAACAGCGTGAGTGCTAATTAACAGAAGGTTGTAACGGCTAAAAAGAGAAATTTTAAGAACTTTACAAAATCTGTTTAAAAGCCTTTGATTAAATATTACGTACTTTCTTGTAATCGCACAATCAATCACGAAATGTGTTGAGTTGAGTTGTAGCGATGCGAGAATAGAAATTATGCTGAAAAGCTGTTGATGATATTGTGTGTGTGTATGATAGGTGAAGAAATTTAACTTAACAATGCATGTAAAGTTTCAATTTGGTTGGTAAAGAATTCACGAAGAATTAATAATTAATCAATCTCAACAAAAAATTATAAATAATACTCGTTTTGAATCAAGATTAGTAAAGTAATAATTATTTAAAATTTTATGTCTTGGTAAAAAGATAAAAAAAAGATGATTATTGTTTTAAATAAGTATATTTTAAGTAATTTCTGTTTAAAATATTGTACAATATATTATTCATCTAAAACGTTGGTCAAAAAGACTTATAACAATTTTAAAATTAAAATATTTATTTCCGTTTTTTTTTAAATATCTTTGTGAAAATCAAAACCTTTTAGCGATTCATTTTGACAAGATTGGTTAATTGCTTATTAATATTGCATTCAGAAATAATACGAGGGTTATTGGCAACAGACCTCATCAATTTGAGCCTTGGGTAAGTGACGAGGAGGACACCTGAGCTGACATCCTAATCTCCAAACTTCCACATTACGCCATTTATTTTGACAAGATTGTCTGTTTTCTCTTTGCTTGGCAAGTACTTACAGTAAGTAAGAGTCAATATTCATAGTGCAGGAGCAAAATCTGGCAGGATATTCTGTACAAACATGCGTATCCATGATCTAGACGTTAGAAATGAAAAAAATGATTGATTTGAAGGAATGTCTAACATAGAGAAGGATCATTAGGTTATCGCGGGGCTCGTTCCCCGTGTTTACTAAAGACAGTAAACCCCACGGGAGAGAAAAGATCATTAGGGTTCCTCGCGTTCATGATTCCCATACATACCCAAAGAAGGCTAGCCTCTGTAGGAGAACGTAATTACAATAGGATTGGATTCTTTATCGAATACGATACAATCATTAGAAGTTCTGTAATCCTCACTTCACTATTAGACCAGAAATAAAATAATTTCATGGCTTTCATTTGTACAAACTATTTGTTTCGGGAGGCAAGGCATCACACATTTTGCGAAATTTTAAAACTAATCATGTTTTTATTTAAATTAACTAAAATGCCATGACATTATTTTCAAAAATATTTACTAGTCATTCTATTTCTCAATAGCACTTTTAATAACAGTTAGTACCTTTTCCTAAAAATTGTGTTTGATTAGCTGGGAATTATTTTCACATGAATCTTTGAGTGAAATCTGAACAAAATCTTCAGTTTCGTTTCAATTATGTCTTTAAATTCTGATTAAATTAAATAAAACCATAACAATTAAATTTTTTAATAATCAATTTATATCGCTTCTTTAGACCGTTCATTGTTTTCATAAGTCGTTAACATTGAAATGCACTCAGCATTCATACATAAAAAGTACTATAAAAACGATATTAGTACTAATATTAACTCTGTCGCTAATTGCTGTAATATTGCTCATGTACTTCAAAATTTCTTATTCCTAAATTTTAAACCATTTAAGCAAATAACGATAGAAAACTTGTACGATTAATTTTTATACCTTCAGTGTTTTTGATTATAAAATAGATATATGTTTTTTCCCATTATTGGAATGTTTTCATTGAAAGCACACGTTTCTCTAATAAGTTTACACATTAATTTTTTCTCCTATCAAACAAGAGTACCCACTAGGTTCTTGTAAGTAAAAGATTTTCAAGGCGCATTCATTAATTAAGTACTTTCATTAATTATTTTTCCCATTAAGTATTTAATGAGAAAATAATAACACATTTGAAGGAAAGATAAATGCATAAAATAAATTTAAATTTTATGATTCATTTTTTTCATGATTAAATTTTTGAGAATTAATACTTTTTACTTTTTAATGCAAAAATTGTTGATGGAAAGTACTTAATCGTAATGCAAATGTTTTTCAATTGGATTTAGGTCTTCTTAAATATAACTTAATTTAACTCAGTCTTAGAATCCGTGCTTCTTTTTTCAAAACTTTAACTCTAACTTGTGTTAATCACGATTTTAATGACAAGATGCAATTTCAGCAGACAGTTTTTTTTCTTCTTAAATCCTGTTTAAAAGTGAGTCAAAAGACCTCGTTATACCACCTTGATAAATTGGTGCCATTAGATGAACCTTTTCATGACAATTTGCTGAATATTTAAATGAACATTCTTAGATCGTAAACGAATAATTTAATTAAACCGACTAAACGTCGACAAATAGTCGTCTTGAAATATTTATGCTCTGCTCGGAGAAAAAGATGTTGGAAGGATTTTAAGGTTAAATTAATTTTTAAAATTTCTAACTTTTTTTTAAGTAAGTGTACATTTGTAATAATCCTCCATTTGAAAATAATAACCAATATACAGGATGGCCGTAATTAAACTTACAGTGCTCAGAATGTTCTGTAGAGCGATTTAATTACGACAATTGCTCCAAATGCAGTAGGAAGAACAAACAAGACGGGAAACGAAAAATTCCGTGAAAAAAATAGTTCCTAAAGTTACCACTAGGGAAATATGTGGCGCTGTGTAATTGAAAAGGGAGTTTTAAAAAATGTAGAAATAAAACTACCTTTTATTGAGCACATTCAAATCAAGCTCAATGTGGCTGCCGTTTTTGAGGACCACATTTGTATCCTGCGGTACGTGTTCTCGTCTTCTGCCTCATTGAACCTTCAGAGAACCTGCCTGTTTTCTCAAACTTCTCACAACCATTGCTTTTAAGCCCTTAACTGACTCAGTTAAGGGCTTACACATTTTTACGTTTACACATTCTTACGTTTACACATTTACACATTTTTTGTGCTTTCTAAAAGCACAAAGAGTGTCTTAAGCGTTGCACTGTTTGAGATAAAAGAATTTGACAAGTAACGTACGTTTGGCTGAAGAAGACATTATTGCGTGGAATTTTCAAACTAATTGTTTCGAAAAGTAAGAAATTGTCTTTTGAAACCCAAGAAGTTGGCACTATGCCAAAGGATGTAACATGAAATTTGAATAAAGAACCTCTTCTGATGCTGCTGCTTCCTTTGGGAATCAGTCAATGAAATTGCAGATAGAGAGACTTTATCAGTGTCAATGCAAATGTTTCTTTTTTTTTTTAAAAAAAAATTGTTGTTATACTGAACTTGAAAGAAATTGTTAAATGTGCTAAATGTAAATTTATTTTAGTATTGATTCTGCACTTTCTCCCCTTTTTAGCTGCATAGCGCCCCACATTCCCTTAGAGATGACCTTAGGAACTATTTTTTCCCTCGGAATCTTTCGTTTCCCGTCCTGTTTAATCTTCGTACTGCATTTGGCGTACTTCTTGCAATTAGATCGCGCTGCAGAACACTCTGAGCTTTGTCAGTTGAATTATGGCTACCGTGTATATTTACATTTGTTGCATTTTCTTATTTACGAATATAATTAAAATTAGAAATGTTTTGAAGGCTACTCTGCATTTTAAATAATTTTCAATTGCTATTTTAAAATCTTTATTTGAATTTCACCACCGTAAGTGGCATAGAATAAGCTGTTATTTGTACTTTGTCGGATGGCAATACTCTTATAAATGAAAGAAATAGAACAGATTTGTAAACAAATATTTTCTTCCCAGCCATCTTTTGTTGCAGCATATAAATATAAAAGACTACTTTTAAGTAATTAGAGCAGGAAATCTACTTTTAAGAAAGAAAAAAAATCTGAATTAAGAAATTTAGAAAGATCCTACTCAATATTCTCACTTAATATTAAAATAATTAATGGGAATTGCTTCAGAATAAGTGTAATATATTTCGTTATCATATTATATATGTGTGAAGAATCCAACTTATCACCGTCTTTTTAATCTTATTATTTTTAACGTTAAACCAAATATACATATTCCAACCAGTCTTCTCACGTAGAAAAAATGCTCCTATTGTAAATTCTTTGAGTCGTTGAGAGCGCCTGGTCTTCCCCAGCCGCTTTCGACCTCGAATATTCTAGTACAGGGGTCGGCAACCTATTGGAAACGTTACAATTCACAAAATTTCCCAGTTTTTAAAGAGCTACTAAAAATTTTCGATTTAATATTTTCGTACTTGCTAATATAAATTGATTTTTGATTTAAAATAAACGGCTTTTAAAATACGGAATAATATTTATTCATTTAAAAAAAACGCATATATAGATAGTTACATCAATGGGAGCATTAGCTTTGCATGCCTTTTGAAAGTTTGATTAAATTTAGCTTATAACTTGTTGTTTTAAGTTTCAAGCATGACTCTAGATTTTTATTTGTTAGTTGACTTTAGTTAGTTGACCAACTTTACTTTTTTTTATTATATTCATGCAAGAGAATGCTCGCTCACACGAATATGTCAACCCGAAGATCGTCAGCACTCCAGATGCCAACTTCACCTCACTGTAGCATTCTGAAAGACTATTCCATGCGCCGAATATGAGGGCCTCAACTCTCAGAATTTCTTTTAGAGCTGTCCACTTGTGCTGCGCGATGTGCATGCATTTCTGGACCTCCAACTCTTCCAACTTACTCTCGATTTCTGTGAACTTGCCACTTCTCATGTCTTTGGTTTTCAAATCCAGCATCAATTCCAAATGGCTCAATATTGATCTCATTTGTAATAGTGTTGAGAGAATTTATAATGAACGCAAGAGTTCTTTTGTTTGTTTTAATATGCTCTAATCTCTCAGCGAATCCATCCTTCATGAATTTTAAAGCTATGGTGAAGTAATTCGTGTCAATAGTTGCATTGGTCTCATCGCGTTATTGCTTCAGATTTAAAAATGAAGTAATTTACCGCTCTCCATGTTTTCAACAAAAAGAAGTAATTTTTTTTGAAATAAACTACTTCTTCAAGCAAGGCGTAGGCTGGGCTGCTCTTTCCTTGCAGTTTTAGATTTAGTTCATTTAGTTTCATTGTGGTATCTACCATTAAGTTGAATTTTTGCAGTCGTTTGTCTTCTTCCAATTCGAGATGTTCAATGCTTTTTTCTTTGAAGAATGTTTTTATTTCACTCAAGCACAAAAGCAAAACGTTTCAATACGTTACCTCTGGAAAGCCAACGCTTTTTACTGTGCAGAAGTGTATATGTATATATATATATATATATATATATAATGTCAAAAAACTGACCTACTATTTCTTCAAGGAAATCTTTAAACTGGCGATGGTAGAGTGCTTTTACCAAGATGCCTCTTAGTTACCAAGTTCATGACCTCAACTATTTCGGCCGGAAATGTTTGGGCACAAAGCGTTTCTTGATGAATTATGCTGTGAAAAGTCATAATTTCGTGGTTTATTTTTTTCTGAAGAATTAATGTTAGCCCTCTATGTATTCCTGTCATACTTCTGGCTCTATCTAAGTTGCTATAGAAACAAATGTATATAGATTCCATTGTCTTCCAGGTATTTTTGCACAGCATTTGCTATATCTTCTCCTCGAGTTCGCCCTGAGAGCGGTAGCAATCCTAACAGTTCTTCTTTTGTATCTTGGGATTACATATACCTGACGAAAAGGGTAACTTGTGCCTTGTCTTTTATGTCGCAAGACTCATCTATAACTAGTGATAAGGCAGAAGCCAGTTAAATGTCTTCCACTTGCATTTGTGTTACATTTGAAAACATTTTAGCGGTTCTATCCTGTACCGTTTTAGCAGATGACAAATTTTTGATTTTTTTTTCCTGCTCTGTTTTTAAAATCACGAAACAGTTTTTCAGCTGCACGTATAAAACAATCTTTTACGTACTCACCATCTGTGAATGGTTTTTATAATTTCTTATGATACTGCAAAGCTTTCCAGATTTACATTATTGGAATATTACGCCCAGTTACTTAGCATGGAACTTGACTGTTTTTTCGGAGCCCTTCAACAGCTTTTTTTCATGAACCACCAGTTAGATATTTACCAGCAAACTGGGTATGTTTTGTAGAGAAGTGTCTCTCCGAATCTGACTTCTTATTGTATGAGAGAATTTCGTGGCAAATGAGATAAGTTGGAAGGCCATCTGTGTTACATATGAATGCAAACGACTCAGTCCAATCTTGATTGAATTCTCGGTTTTCCTCTTCAGTTCTTCCTTCTTTTTTTACCAGATGTCATGCTGGCGGCAGAGCCGAAAAAATGCTTTTTTAAAAGTTTACTTAAATATCTAAAACGGCAAACAATTCATTTACCATTATTAATTCGTTAACACGATCCTCAGATAGGTAACCCAATTCTGTTACTAATTTTATTATATTATACGCGTATATACCTTTGAAGGTATAATTCGCTTCTAAATCGTATTCTTCTTGAAACAACAACACAAAAACCGCAAGTAATTAAATTAACACTCATGCATTGTAACGTCAATTTCGCTATCCGAGGATGACTAACTGACAACACACTCTAGCTGGTGATTGATTGGGTGAGATGGAAATGGAATGCAATTGGTTGAAAAATAAACATGGTCACAGAATCTCATATCTAAAAACAAAACAACAGTTTAAATTTAACTCATTACGGTCATGTTAAGCTTAGTGATTTGCAGTTAACGTTTATGAAAATAGAAGCTATTGAGAAATTAGCTACTTAAAAATATTTTTTCTTATTTTTAAAGGATTTTGGTAGTAAATTATTAATTTTTTCGTATGGAACTTGAGAGCCGCAACTTTACATCAAAAGAGCCGCAGGTTGCCGACCTGCGGCTCTTTACCTGTTGTAGTATTACCAAACTCGAATTACCTGTTGTAGTATTACCAAACTCG